>JAVHLU010000173.1:0-83106 GCA_036785755.1 Colletotrichum ledebouriae
TAACTATACTCGAATACGTCTTAGCCCTTAGTAAGAGTATTCTACTATTAGTAATATTTAATAGGGAGTCTATTTAATAATAGTAGTTCCTAGTAGAACTCGAGGAATATAACTAATAGAAGTTTACTGCTTTAGCAAATAGGTAGATTAATAACGAGATTGCTATTAACTAAGTTAAATATATATTTAATCCTACTACTTACCTAATAGGCGAGGATAAGAGTATTTAGCGCCTTTTTATATTTAATAAGCACGGGAGTTATACTATAGTTAACTTTATATAGGAATATTACTCTCGGAGTATTTACTATGTTTTTCTACTAGCCCACTCTAGCTATATTACATAACCCCTTAACTTAAGTATATTTAGGTCCCTAAAGGCTACGTATCGACGAAGGATTAATAACTATACTACCCTTACGGACTATATACTTATTAGGAAGAAGGACTTCCTCGTTAACTACGTACTTACCCGCATAGAGGGCCTCTCCCGGGTTAATATTAAGGCCGGGTAGCGCGCCGCTAGCCTATATCCTATAAGTCGCGCTAAAGTCCTACTTAGTTAATAACTCCTTTATAATAGTTAAAACTACGCCTAAAGTAGCCCGCATAGGCCCTAAGGGGCTAAAGACTCCTACTAAGTTAAAAGATCTATATAATATTAAGATAATATAGTTAATTCTAAAGATAACTCCCCGGTCCTTCTAGAGGTATAGTAGATAATTACTTTTTACTATAGGGAAAGGGCTTAATTTATAATATAATAATATTATAATAAAAGATTAAGAGATTATATCTCTAAAAGCTAAATTATAAGTATATCTACTACGTCGGAGGGCTCCTATAGTAGTTAATCTAAATAAAGCCTTTATAGATATAAAGGAGGTTAAAATAGTATAATTACTAGCTAGTAAATTAAAGTTTACTAGTGCTAAAGGGGTAGAAGCTTAAATAGAGGAATATAAATCACTCTATTATACTTTTCGGCTAGTAATACTATAATAAATCGATATTATGCTTAAATCGCGTTGCTCGAACCTCTTATGTGGAAGTGCGCGGAAGTGCGCGGTTAGGGGGGGGTGCGCAGGTGGGGGGTGGGGCGACTTATTCCGTGTCCTAAGTTGGGCACATTGGACTTGGACTAATCGCTCTCAATTATTTGCTGTTACCAATTTCCTGTACCAAAGGCAGTTGTGCGAGTTTCGTTGCATTCCCATCTGCAGGTAACTATACATCAACCCGCCCCAGAAGCATCTGGAATTAGAGAGCCCTATTCTTACGATGAAGGAGAACCTAGGCCCAGATTTCTTCACAGGTAGCCCAGATAACAACGTGATGCACAGTTAAGAACAGGAGTGCACACTACATGGGCAGTAGTTAGAGAGAGCAATTACATCAAGGCGAATGCATCGCAGCTGATAATGAAGTAGCTGCGACCGAGAAATTGCCCATTCTCTACCCAAATACCTGGCAAGCTGGCCATACTGAGTTTTGGTCCAACTCCAATATATATCAAGCTCTCTGCTGTATTCATATGCATGAGTGAGGCGTCATGGTTGATAGATCTATAGCCGTCTTCCAAACGCCTTGCGGGCCTAGACATAGCACAATTGGTTCTTCTGGTATGATTTCCGACCTGGCGTGGGGAAAAGTGCCAAGCTGATTGAAATGCACCTTTGCATACCCATAAGAAGGCTCTTCGTCAGGCCTGTCTATGTTTTGTGAAGTTCTGTTGAGAGGCTAGTTCTCCGACATTTGTGCTGCCGAAGATTCGAAAATTGAAGCCAAAGTGCACATGTCGTTAGATCCAACTTCATCACAGCTTATCGTATTATTCATTGCAGCTGATAGAAACTTCAGTGAAATTTGGATCGTCTCCATTTTTTTTTTCAATCGCAGCCATTAGCTGCTTCCGTAACAGGCGATTTCTCTTTCCAGCAGCGCGACTTCATTGTCTAGATCGCCTCGGCCCCTCGGGCTTCGAGGCGGTTTTCCATGTCTTTGATATACGCACTCTGACGCTTGCGAAAGGCCTATTGGGACAGCCTGTTGCGAATTCTGCTGTATGGATTAGTCAAAGAGTTATTGAGCCAAGCTTTCCCCACCAAAGCAGACGAATTGCACGCACCTTTTCTGGGAGAGAGCGGACGGATCATGGTCGGTTTCCCGACTAGCAGATCTGACGTCTGACGTACTGAAATGAGTGATGCTGACGAGTTGAAGGGAAACTTCTGGCCCATTCCTCGGGGATATCCAAAAGCAGAAAGCTAGGCATGTGTGTTCTTATTGGTGCTGTACCAGCCGTCACATTACGCCTTGCAGTGTCGTTCGCGCCTTATGCATGTCACTACCTAGAATTAAGTCTTTGATTGATGAGGTAGATAACAATGCCATGAGCCTATTTGCTTGTCGATCAAACCTGAACACTTCGTCATCAAAATGTCTCCAAATCACAAATTGAGGTGCGCAACTAAACCTGGCCGGAAGTAAATTTCCCCCTAAGCATTGAACTTGACTTGTTTTAACCCCTAAGCTTGCCATGAATTTGGTAATCCATTACCATGAGCCACTAAGTCAGAGACCTCTTAAAGCCTGGCAATTGGACCATGTTTCCGTACAACACCCAAAGACGCGGGGGTAATGTCCGCAATAGAAGTGCACCCACACAGCTGCATGCATCTCTTGAACTCGGCATACATTATATCTAGAACCTTAGTAACGCCTGACTCTCCATTACACTGGGTTGTACAAACATCATTAGCCAAGATCCACTGCAAAAGAGGCAGCTGTTAACTTACCGCAAGTCCCCAAATCACGGGCCGACCAATCCAAACACAATCGGCACCGAGGGCGACAGCTTTGAAGATGTCGGTTCCGCTGCGGATTCCGCCGTCAATGTGCACCGGAATTCTGCCCTTGGCAGCTTTGACGCAATGTGGCAGCACGTCGATCGTGGCCGGGGTTTCGTCAAGCTGTCGTCCGCCGTGATTGCTGACAATGACACCGTCACACTTGTATTGGGTAGCAAGCTCTACGTCTTCTGGTGTCAAAACACCCTTGATCCAAATCTGCATCTTCGTAACGCTTTTAAGCCAGGGAATTTCCTTGGCCCAAGAATGAGAGTTGGAGTTGATGGAATCAAACCCGCCTTCATGCGTTGTAGCTCGGATAGTTTCCGATGTCCGCTCGAACATGGGCAGCGAAAGGCCCTCAGGAATACGGAATTGGTTGCGAGGCTCGTTGTAACGGACACCCAGGACAGGACTGTCGGCCGTCAGCAAGATGGCCACGCAGCCCGCCTTCTCGGCACGGCGGATGATGCGAAGTTGGGCCTCTCGATCCCTCATCGTGTAGAGCTGCATGGCGTGTTGGATTGGTCCGGCCTGGAGACCGGCCTCTCTCACTTCCTCCACTGCATAATTCGAGAACGACGATACGCCCATGTGCACTTTGCGCTTGGCACATGCCCTGCTCGTTGCGAGCTCACCGTCGGGATGGGCCATAGCCTGAACTCCAGCGGGCGAAACGCAAAGTGGGAAGTCAAGCTTCTGGCCGAACAACGTGATGGCAGTGTCAACGCTGGAGACGTCGACGAGGACGCGAGGAAGCACTCGATATTTGGAGTATGCCGTGGTATTTTCCTTGACTGTAATCTGGCCTGTTGAGCCTGCATCATAGAATTCTGGTGTGAATCGCTTGGTCAGTGACTGAGATCTGGATGCTTTTTGATTGGTCCCCAAAGGAACCCCTCACCTCTCGCAGTGGACGAGAGCTTCACCGATGCTGCCTTTTTGACGTCTTCGACGCTGAGGAGCAATTCATTCTCGGTCTGTTCAGCCATGTTCATCTATAATATGTGGTGAAGTGTCGAGGGTGTTAGGGATGGGCGCGCTAGGAATTTGGGGACGGCGATGAATAAGGGACACCAGAGAAATAGGGGACACCTAAAAACACGTACCTCACCTCCGACGGTAGGCGTCTTTTCCCAATAACGTACCCAAAGTCTCACATGATTTCGATTTACATTAGATGAGTAGTATCGAAGTTTCGACCCGTATGGCTACGTTGTTCAGCTTGCGCCAGCGATACCGGTGACGGTAATGCATGCCAAGATGATTTCGCAAGTTGCCAGATGCACGTTGACTTTGACTAAGGCCAATGAAATGACTACCATTCACAATTGAGGCCCGATTCCGCGAGACTTTACCCGATGATCGACATGCTATCATTCAGCTGATGGAGCAAGAAGCGACGCAGTATTTCACCTTAAAACAACTAACACACTGTTGACTAAACTCGCAGTCTGAACCGGGTCTTTGATCCATTCAGATACCAGTTCGGTGTCGTAATACAGTATGAGGATTTTAACATGGCTTTCCGTTGATAATGGAAATCCGACCTTCATACACATTCTCGGATATTCATGTAGTCGATGCTGTTTGCAGAAGTCTATTACGGCTGCGTCTTCCTCCAGCATCTCATAATTTGCAACTCCTGACATCTGATCACGATGGCCAAGCCAGTCTTCTCTCCAACAGCACTGCCGCCATCACGATTCTTATCCTAGGCCATCTCAATCAATGGGTTTATCTTCTGTTCTGTGCAGATTGGCCTTAATCCATCAACAGGTGCTTTTGCTAAAGTATGCATCCAAGAAAGAACATTAGGTCAGCGAGCTGACAGCTCGCTGTGATTACTGGTCGCTAACAAACGAATGTCAGAAACAAATCATGCTCAATCTCGAGGCAGTTCTAGAAGCTGCAGGAACAAACTTAGCGAACGTGGCCAAGGTTAATATTTTCCTCACCAGCCTTCAGGACTTTACCGCTGTGAATGAGATCTACATTGGAGTCTTCCCTGGGGATTTAAAACCATGTTGGATCCATCTATCCATGTTTCTGGCCGAGCTTTAGCTGATGAGGTGCATTACATGTAGGGGAGAACATGCGTTGGAGTTCGAGAGCTTCCTTTCGGAACCGACGTCGAGATCGAGTGCGTAGCCGCCGCAGTTGGGCCGTCGAGCGCTCACCTGTAGCTTCAGCAGAACGGTCTGATTCAGTATGCTTCTCATGAACAGGAATCTAACAGGGTTTTATTAAGCTCGTTGCATGAAACCATCACCGTCTGTTGCCCACACCAGTGCATTGCGAATAGCCATTCGCGGTTCTTCCTCGATGGTAAGACTTCTTCTAGATAGGGTACACGCAACTCTGTGAAGGTGAGAGAATTAGCTTCAAGAAAGAAGAGATGCTTTCTTCGTGATTCACGCTTCCTTCGAAGGCCAATGTGCCGTCGTGAATCATCACCTGTCAGCTGCCAACTCTGGACATGCAGTAACCATTTCCCCAACGCCATGCATGGATGCCGAATTCAAAGTACAATTACTCGTCAGATCCCATGCCGTCTTCCACCTCTTCGTCGTCGTCCAGACTCGGCTCATCGACCACGAACTCGGGCTTTTCCAGGTCGAAGGAGAATGCGACGGCACAGCCATCCCGCAGACCCTTTCCGACGGGTGTATCGTTTGGCTTAACTTTGATGTCCTTCCATCCTTGCTTCAAGTCGGTTGGGTTCAAGGGCAGGGCGTAGGCAAGCTCGACATCGCCGTCAGGTAGAGCTGTTGTCTCGGGGGAGGTGTGATTTATGGTGAGACCTTCGGGAAACCGATCGCGCAGAACGTCGAGGAGTGATGTGGTGACTTTGGAGAAGTCTTGCTGGCTGTCGACGAACATCATGATTGTGTGGACTCCATACTTAAAGCGCACCGAGTAGAAGGTGTCGTCAATCTGCTAGACAAGTGTTAGGATCTGCGTTGGAGGAGGGGTGAGCCAGTCCATGCCATAGTCATGTTCAAAGAACATTGAGTGCTTTTCCCCACTGCAATGATCGCAGAATGTGACTGGGAAGTGGAAAATTGGTAACTGCGGTCGCGAATGTTCGTGTTGTAGAAGACAAAAACTGAAGCGGAGATTTTAAGATGCATTGGCGACAGCTGCACGTAGGCGCGAAGCTTTGGTGGTAGCTGCTTGCTAGCGCGGGCATTCTTCGAGCCAGGGATGCGTGACCACGTGATCGCGTGTTAATTGCTCCGGGGGCCTTTCCCCGGAATGGGCAGGTCGGGTCCAAGCTTCCGTCAGGACTGCTAGATTCCCCTGCGTTACCACGTTAGACTCAACCGCAATAACCTATCGACCTCCTTGTCTTTTACAAACTAACACGCCTCATCGAGAAGCTTCATTCACTCCTAGGACTCGTCTCCGCCGTACAGCCCAGCTTACGAACGCCCGGAATGGCCGAACGCCGACAGACAATGGCTGAGCATTTCAGCCTGAAGCCAGCGGAGTCTCGTCTCTCGATACCGACACCTGCACGCATCCCCCTTGCTGGCTTGGTTGGATTTGGCATTGGCACGGCACTGGGCATGGCCCAAGGAGGCCAGACCGCTCAGCTGCGCTTCCGCGCCGAGCACGCACACAAAGTGCCGACCACCACAACCGGATGGTACCTGTACCATAAGAGCAAGAACTACCACACCTTATACGGCAGTTTTCGCGAGGGTCTTCGCATGGGCGCTCGACTTGGCTTTTGGACCCTGATGGCTTTTGGACTGGAGAGCACCGTCGACAGATACCGCGGCAGCACCGATCTCATCAGTACTGTACTGGCAAGTCTGACTGTTGCTGGCAGCTTCAGTCTCGTGAGTAAGTGGAAGCAGTCCTCCTCTCTGCCTCGGAAGCGTAATCGCTGATGCAATCGCCTGGGCAGACCGCTTTTCTTTGCCCACCGCTGCTCGCACAGCTAGGTATGGTCTTCTTTTCGGAGTAGTGTACGGCGGAATGCAAGATGCAGTTGGTTTCGCTCGCGGCCGGCCCGTCGGATACGTCGAGTTTTTCCGCCGACGCTTCGGTTCAGAAAAGAAAGCCGACGCCGACGAGCAATCGCAGGTCTAGATTACTGGCGTACCAAAACACAAATGCTCTCCCTGGGTTCAAGTTCGACGCCGCAGGTGCATTCGATGTTGGGGAATGCGATTTTGGCAGGGTGCCTGCAGGCCCCTTGCAGGCCGGAGGGGCCATCACTGCTTACGATTGGCAGCGCATTGCAAGAGCTTGACTTTCAGTCATGGGCCGCGTGGGCACTTTGCCAGATTCGACACCTTATCGATCGCAAGAGCCGAGGCCTTTTGCTTTCAGCATGACCAGCCCTGCAAAGATCAGTCGACCATTTCGTCTCGCTCATGGTGCACATGCTACGACTGCTAAGCGCAAGCGGAAATTCTCTCTCCTCGTATTCGGTACTTCGATCGGTATGAGGGATCCTGAGGATTTCAAGCCCTTGATCGGTTTCTCGAACTTTTGCCGGGCTTGCTCTGTTATCTGCTTCAAAGATGACGAGTTGTTGGCATCCGAGGTTTGAGAGGCGGAAGACGGGCTGATCTTTCTGGATCTTCCATTCCAGGAACAATGTCGGGAAGGTATCGATCGGCAATGTGAGAGCGGCTTCAAACGTCCTCTAGATTACAATGTTACCGACGCATTACCTGACCTGCTTCGACTGAAGGACGGCGCAGACGCTGGTTGCGATTTTTGTCGCATGCTACGAGACTGCATCATCCGTACCGAATTCGAGTATGAGGGCCCCATTTCGATCTCTCTTGTGTACACCGCTGGCTTCACAGTACTGGTCGCAGAATTCCGCTCCGATCTCCTTCTCAGCGAGTATGACGCTATGCATTCAGACATCCTGTTCACGCTCGAAACCGACGATGGTATGCACTAAATCTCAACTTTACCTGTTGATAATAATACTTCGTGCAGAAGCCGTCGCTTCTTGGCTGAAGCTTCCCCCTCCCCGAACGAGGCATGTCCTAGAGCAAGACAGCCTTGACTTCATGACTGCCATGCTCTCGAGATGCGAAACACAATGCGTTCAGCAGAAAATTGCAAGCCACACCCCGACCAGGCTTTTGGATCTCAATGCCGGTCATGCCAATGCCGGCTATGTTCGTCTCGTCAGTAAAGCCGAATTTCATTCCTTGGGGCTTTCGACAGCTGCACTAGACTGTCGCCTTGAAGCGGGTAACAATAGTCGCAATGAAGACCAGGAGCCGCCACGATATGCGGCTCTGAGCTATTGCTGGGGTACACCGGACGACGCGGAAACTCAGCTGCGAACCACAACCGCCACCCTGCCCATGCAACTGAATGAAATCCAAATTTCGTCTTTGACACAAAGCATGCGCGATGCCGTTAACATCTGTAACGCCCTATCGATCCGTTACCCCTGGATCGATGCCCTTTGTATTATACAGGATGACCCCGATGACTGAGAACAAGAGATTGAGATGATGGCTCTAATATATAACAACGCATTCATCACCCTCATAGCCGCCTCTTCTTCTTGTCACCAAACGTTTCTTGAAAAATCTTTCCAAGAAGTTCGGGTGCCTTTCTCGTCCCGCCTGAATCCCCAAGTCACCGGTTACTACAGCTTATGCACCGCCAATTCAGCTACCTTGGGGGCTTATGAGTGGCCTGTTGGATATCTATGATGACTGCGCCTGGGAGCAACGCGGATGGACGTGGCCATAGTTTAAGATGTCACGCAGGCAGTTCATTTTCGGCAAGAACTTCGTCCACTTCGAATGTCCTTCTTTGCTTGAGCGAGAGAAAATCAACATCACGCAATGCGATGCTGAGGAACGTAACGTTGCGGCGATGTTGACCACGACAACAGGGGAGCCGCTTTTGTCGGATGATCCGTATCAGGTCTACCACAGTTGGGATAGCATCCTGATTGCATTCATCTGTAAAAGATTTACCTACCCAAAGGACACGTTCCCTGCCATGTCTGGTCTAGCGAAATGGTACTCTGAGGAGACTGGCAGTGATTCTTATTTTGCTGTCTTGTGGCCTCGCGATCTGCCATACGGCCTAATCTGGTTTGCTCATCCGGTGTGGGGTTCAGACTTTAAAAGCTTACGACAAGCCGTGGAAGAGTTGCGGAATCCCGAACCGTACGTAGCACCCACATGGAGCCCGGTGCGCCTTTTGCATCACGGACTTTTCCGTTGCCTTTGTCCAGGGCATCCCCTTCGACGACAAGAATTCACGCCACAATGTTCTATTATTCAAGCTGAGATGACAGTGTTCGGTCGGAACGCTTTTGGCCAGTTAGAACGCGGCCATCGACGGATACGTGGGAAGTTCGGCAGGCTGCCCTCTGATCTGTTCCGCACGTATTGTAGTTGGGAAACGCGGCTGATTCGGCTCATCACGGAGGGACGACGAATCGTGGCCTACTGTAAACCGGATTGCTGGAACCTGGAAAACCCGTGGCCGCGGGACGAGCTGGCGTTGCTACTACTCGGAAGCTCGCCTGGTTTAAGATCATACCTCGAAAGGTTGCACCACCTTCCGCTGACTATCAAGACGTTATAAGGCCATGTGTAAATTTCTGGGGGCCAAACAGCTACATTCGACGGAATCGATATTACGTGTCGGAGAAGGGTTCGCTTTTGTTCGATCCTGGCGTACCAGCAACCGTTCAACGTTCAGAGGCTTCTCATGGGAAGAATGATCAAGTGGGAAACGATGCAGCTCCGAGGTATGAAGCAGCCGAAAGAAACATCGACCCTGAGAATGGTCTTACGGCCAATCTATCCGTAGACGGTGGTGGCCACGGAACTGAGACAGACAATCCAGAGCACAAATTGGGATGCAGGGGAGCCTTCGACTCGAATGAAGAAGAAATTGACGAGAGGATGGAATGTCGTCAAAAGAAGTTGGACAATAAAGCCAACCTGATTGGTGACGAGAGCTATGCTTCGGGCTGCGGTCAACCAGGCTCGGCGGATGAGGAATACAAGCCAGACTTGAGTGACCCTTCCGAGGCGCCGGATGTCGAGGTGGAGTGCGAGATATACGCCCACTTCAAGGACGGCGAGAGGGACGGTTTCGAGAATAACGACGACGCATGGGGTCTCCTCTTAGCTCCCGTCGCAGAAGAGGGGAAATGGATCCGGGTAGGCGCCTGGCGGTCTTTCGTCGCGGACGGGGGAGGCCTTCGATATATTGATAGGTTCGAGACTCAAGAGGTCGATATCGTCTAAATGCCAGGATGAGACGCAGTTGGCGGAAGGAACATGGACAAGTACGGGACACCGGTACTCGATGCCGAGGCTGATTTCTGTCTGACGTTTGTGGAATATGGGACGAACATTGTAGGCCCAACATCTGTCTTATTCGCCAATCCGTGCCCACCAGTCTGTGGATGCGAGGGGGAGAGTGGACGGACTCGACATGGCCGAGAGAAAAAGGAAGAGGTCCAAGGTGCCATGGAACATAATAGCTCGTCTTTTCCCCAAAGATGGTGTGTGTGTGTGGCATAATATTTGGTGATGCGAATAGAAGATCGACATTGCCATCGTCATCATAACTTACATACCCTCTACCGTTCACCCCCCGCAGTGTTATTGCCGTATCTCATCATTAATCTCTGTGGACTAATTACCAACCACTCAGCTAGATGGCCCGGCCTCTGCACAGAATAAGCCTGCCCGATACGCCTAGGCCATCTTTAATATACGCGCCCATCTCACACAACCAACCGTGTCGTCGTTGCTGGGAGAAGGCTACCTTGCGCCCACATCCTGCTACTATTCACAGCATCATTGCAGAAAGAATAAACTCAAAGATGGCGACTCGAAGGAACATTCATTCGTCCACCAAGAGGTCGTCTTCCAACGACCAAATGCTAACCTCAAGTACCACACCGACCGCTCTGAAACCCGCAGCACTATCACCAGCGCCACCTCCACTCAGCGTCCTGCCCTTACAGATGATCATCCGGTCTCTTCTCACAGCCACAGTTTCCTCATCGCCAATCCTACTTCCGCCTTCATTATGGATAATGTCGGTTCTGGCAAGAAACGCAATCCTTTTCTCAACACCGACAAGAACCCCTTGTTACGCGTCTTCTTGAAACATACGTTCTACGCCCAGTTCTGCGTCAGGGAAAATCCAGCAGAGGTCAAGCAGACCATTGACAACCTCAAGACCATCGGCTTTACGGGCCTTTTTTGGGGTTACGCAAAGGAGGTGGTACTCGCCGACTCGCAAACAAAGAACCTCGCATCATGTGGCGAGGGTGAGACGTTGGAGGAATGCATGCGCAACGAGACCACCCCCTGGGCTCAGGGAACGATGGAGACAGTAAGACTCGCGCAGCGCGGAGATTTTGTGGCTCTCAAGTAATGTCAACGTCTTTTGTCATTCGGTGTCTGCTCCAATTTCGCTAACAACTACCAACAGATTCACGGTTGCTGGCCGTCAGGCACTCCACACGCTCTCAGAATGCCTCCGTCCTCCAGCGGCCCTGGCCGACGCCATCGACTCCGTCTGTTCGCTCGCCGCCAAGCGCAGCGTCCGCCTGCTCATCGACCACATGCGCAAGTATAATACCGCCACACCTGGAAAGGCCGTCATCTATAGCACGTACCAGGCGTGTATCAAGTCGACGCCGCAGACTCTTCAAAGACATCTGGAGATGGCTCGCGACGACGGGTTCACGCTTGGTGTGAAGCTGGTGCGCGGCGCATACATCGGTTCTGAGCCGAGACATCTTACTCACGACACCAAGGCCGACACTGACGCCGCGTATGCCGGGATCGCGGAGAGCTTGCTCAGGAGACGGTGGGGCGATGCGTTGAGAGGAGATTCGCACATGCCGCCCGTGAGCCTGGTTCTGGCGTCGCACAACGCGGACTCGGTCAGAAAGGCGCGAGCTGTGTGCGATGCGGGCGAGGCCAAGATCGAAATCGCGTATGCGCAGTTCCAGGGCATGGCGAATGAGGTCAGTTGCGAGCGGGTGTCGACCATGCAGTCGGGAGTTGATGACGAGGCGAAGACGCGGGCTGTGGAAGCATACAAATACCTCGTCCAGGGGTCAGCCGGTGAGTGTATAAAGTATCTTCTGCGGAGGGCCCACGAGAACCGTGATGCCGTGCGACGGACGCGTAGTGGCCGAGACGCAATGTGGAGCGAGCTGGTGAGAAGAGTCACGGGCCTGGCCGGCATATTGCTTTAGGTGGCCGCTGTTTTTATGGTTTGATGCGCGGAGCCGGCGTCTGGAGATAGGGTTAGTAAGGGTTAGGTAGGGTAATGATAACGACATACACACTCGTACTGATATCAGCACGAAGCCTTCAACAACATCACTGAAAGCACGCAAGATCTCGGATGGAGGCAGGTCTAGGCAGTGCGCAAGGCCATGGCTCCCAGTACAAGATCTTCGAGCTCCTCCTTGCGCTGTGCCTCATCCTTGATGCCATCGAGCCAAGGTAGACCGTTGAGCTTGTAGTACTTGCGGACCTTGGCCCAATCGGTGGAGGTAGCGATGGACTCGTCGGTGAAGGGAACCGGGGTGCCATGAAAGTGTTCCTTCAGGTGCTTCTCGACTTCTTCGGCGGACGTGGGTCCGGTGGGGGTTGGGGAGACGATCTTGACGGCGATGACGTCTTTGCTCGAGGGGCTAATGCCGTAGCGGCGGTATGCTTCGGCGATCTACGTATTGTTTTGTTAGGAATAGCCGCAACAAGGCATCGCTAGGGTTCTCGTACATTGTTGGCGGAGCTGAGAGAGGCAACGAGCTCGGAATGAACGTTAGGAGTCTTGAGGCTGCCGTCCACCTTGGAAGACACGGCCTTGAAAGCTGCGGCGAGGATGTGGGTTCGGGATACGGCCTGGGCAGTGATGGGGTCAGCGGCGTCAATCAAGTTTGTATCTTTGGTTGCTCCGTACCACAGAGGCGTCGATCAAGGCATATTCGAAGTCTGCGTTGCGTGCCAGCAGCTGTGCGTGCAGGAATGCGGCATTCTGGACGTCCTTGAAGAAGGCGACATGGACCGCGTGGTCGGCGGGCACGTGATCGATGGGGATGGTCTCAATGATAGACATTATAGACATTTTGACAGATGGGTAGATGATTCAACCGAGACGACGGAGGAGAAAGACCGGTGTTGCTTAAGTCAAGGTCAAGGAAGGGAGTGAATTGGGTTGAGGAGGCAGGCAGACGAAACTGGAACCTATCGTGGAGTCAGTTTTAAAAAAAACAGAATCGAATTTCTCAGAGAAAGCAAGAACGTCCGTCCAATATTTCTGACTTACGTTGCCCCTCCTCTGCACTGCTCTGCTGGCTGCTGCCAACTGCCCTGCAACCAAAGAAAAGAGGGGAAAAAAAACCCATATTATCGGCGATAAACATGGAGGGGCATGGCGGGGTTCGAGACTACACGTCAGATATAGTAATCTCTCCACTTTTCCCGCCAACTGTTACCTTATCTACCCTATACCTTACCTGAGAGTCAGTCTTCCCGCAGTGAGGTAGTGATGAAGTACTTCTAGTAAGGTACTTTAGTACTGCGTAGCTATTGTTGAAGCTTCTCTTTCTGATGGACATCATCGAAAGCCGGCAAATCGAAAAACGTTTATTTTGGTGGTGAGGCATGAAAGCCGAGTAATTTCGGCCGAGGTTACGAGGAACCCCGCCGAAGCTTTAAAGCCTTATTTCCCAATTTGATTTTACCTTGCCGACTTGACTTTGCCCGCACATTCGGCTGAGTACAAACTCACCTTAGGTACGCGGGGCATGCTCCGCTCAATACTTCCACTTACACTTTCCACCGCGTCATCTCGGCCGTCATTCACAACTATTTGGGCATCGCCAACCACTAGGCTTTCCTGTCGAACGGGATGAATCACAATGGAGGGTCCGGTATAGGAACCCATACACATGCGTAATATTAACCGCTCGCCGACGTATACTCCCTCGCTCTCGTCACCCTGCGAGATTGACTTCCGATATTCTCCAGCCCATTGGGGCCTCGCGTCCACTGGAACATGCCAATCATCCCGCACCCGGATCCTGGATATTGAGAGTTAGGTAGCTCGAGCTTAAATACGACCGCGTGGTTCTCACCTCAACTCTAGCACAAGGACGGATGAGTGACCAGCAACGGATTCAACCTCGGGGGAACTTAACATGGTGCCCAACAGACTCGAAATGTCGCGGCATCCGTGGATATCCAGGAGCCGTGTTTCTAGTTATTGAATAAACTGCCTTGCCCCGCGATTCAGCCTCCAATGGCCAGAGGGCTGCCTTTTCTCTTGGCAGCAACTGACAACCCAACTCGCCAAAGCTAAACACAGAGTCAGACTCCCTTGGACGAAGTCTTCACGTATATCTTTGCGATCGGTTTGGACGGACTACATTGGTCTAGTCGGCAAACGGGGCCATCTGGATCGTGCGACTTTGGAAGAGTCTGCATGCGAGACTCTTGTCTTATCTGCGAACGCGAATAAGACATGACACGGCGTCTACGATCATGAAGATAGTCGTTAGGCAAGCCCGGCCCCTTATTGATTGCGCAACCCGTTTATACTCTATCCGGTTGACGAGGAAAAGAAAGAAAAAGAGACTCTATGTGCGCTGCCACGAGTCGCTAACCTAATGGGATTGCCGTCAACGTGCCGGGATGTTTGCGGCAGTCGACAAACAAAGACTGGACATAAGAAGGGCTCGACCACGTCGCCGGCTGGGTATCTTATACTAGCTCACCTGAGGTCATCCGTCTTAGTCGCGCAGAGACCCTTCGGCAACCTTAGTCGTTATTCGCTAGAGAGGGAGACACCTCCAATGCTTAGTTGCAGTCGGGTACACCTTAACCTTGAGCTAGAACCTTGGAATGCCTTGGAAGCTGTTCTTTTTTTCCATTGTTGGCCGCCGTCTTTGAGGGACCCATTCAACGCCCCGATCCCTGCCGGCCCCGAAGCGGGATCCCATCGTGTCGTTCCATTGGTTCTCGAGAGGGGTAGGGGTGGCCTTCGACTCATCTCATTCCCGCCCTGATCCGAGATGCATGCCATCAAAAGAAGTGCTGTGTCATAGCAGCGGCAACATTGAATGTTTTGGTCCCAAGGCTGGATTCTGTTGGTTCTCATAGTCTGTCAGATCAGTTGGAGGTTCAACCAGGGACTAGTAGCAGAGTGGTATTCGTAGTCAGTCTCAACTGTACACACCAACTTGAGGTGAGCATCATCGCCGTCACACCCTCATCACCAGCCCCAGCACCTCCAGCACCACCAGGCGGCTTCGGACCAGATTGCTCGCGACGTCCGTGGTCCAGGCCTTTAAGTTGAGTGTTTTGGGAGGTTTCTTTCGTCTTTCGAAAATGTTTCCAGTTCATTTCAGATTAGACAAGTCAGCATTGTATTCTTCACCCGCAACAACCGGCGGCCATTTCCTTCGTCTTTCATTCACAACTTCGTCTTCATCGAGATCTCCCTTTTTCTTTTTTTCCCCTCCCAGTGCCATATTCCACTGTCACCAAATGTAGCCCCCAATGGAATTAATTAGACGACGAGGTTCAGCAGCAGCAGTCCCCGAGGCTTCTAGACGTGGTCTTTGACTCAGCTGCATTCCTGCTCAAGTCACATTCCTACCGGAACCTCCAGCACGGGTGCACCGGCAAATCACACTAACCAACCAACCAACCCGTCTGCCCGCATCCCGACAGACAGGTGGTTCTCCACTGGCGTTGGCAGGAAGGCCGGGCCCCCTGGCGCGTGCACTTTAGTGGACCCTGACCACTGTACCTACGTAACCACCCCCCCCCCCGGTCAGTGTCAGCCTTTTTCACTGGGCTGCCCCAGAACCAGCGGACGCGCCTTCCCTTGCCTTGCCGCTCTCGTCGTCGAGGAGTGGTCCCCTTGGTCTGCCCAGCCGCACAAGCTCCCCCCTAAAAACGCGGAAACCTCCATCTCACAACGGAAAACCCCGTCGCGACACCATCGAGAGGTCTGCGTACCAGTCGTTACCTTTCTTCCTCTTGGGCTTCGCTAGTAGCACGTTCGGACAGTCGCGCAGCTGCCTCCCGCGATATCATGCCCGGTCGCCCAGCCAAGCGACCGGCGGAAGCTGGCGACCCTGCCACCACCGACGCCGACACGGCTGCCGCCGCCGCTGGCAAGGTGAAGCTTCCGCGCCTCGAGAAAGGCGGCCAGGAGGACTTCTCGTCCGTCGTGAAGAACCGCCTGTCTTCGTATACGAGGACAGGCCAGGCTTGCGATCGATGCAAAGTAAGTTCACTCGCTATGTTATACATCTTCTCCGAGCTGACATGCCTCGCCAAAGGTCAGGAAAATCCGATGCGATGCCCTCCCCGAAGGATGCTCCCACTGTGTCAACCAGAACCTCGACTGCTTCGTCACCGATCGCGTCACCGGCCGAACCGAACGAAGAGGATACCTGCAAGAGCTTGAGAGGGAGAAGACGGACATGCTCAATCACATCCGCGACCTCGAGAAGCTACTCGAGAACAATGGCACAGAGGTCAAGCCCTGGAACTGGGCGCCTTATGGCATGGCCTACCCTCCTCCCGGTGTAACCTACGACCACATGGGCAATGCCATCGAGGATCCCGCCGAGAAGGATGCTTGGACCAAAGTAGGATCTGTATGGGTGAAGAACTACAACTACAAACCCTCCAGCGGCCGTTCGTTTCCTCGTTCGGCACTTGAATCACGCCCTGGGCATAACCACCTGGGCGTTGGTTCCGACAGCGCACCGCTAAGCTCGATAAAGGGCACACAGCTGTCAATTCTCGGAACCACGATAGACGTGACATCCTTCGATGCTCCCGATATAGACGAGCCCGTACCCGACGCCAAAGTATCCCAGCCGCTATACAACAAGTCCCTGCAGTCCTTTTTACAGTCAAGCATGAACATCAACCCGCCCGTCGGCATTGAACTTCCCTCGAGAAATGACGCCTTCACGTACTCTGAATGGTACTTTTTGATGATATGGCCTTTCCTCCCCGTTCTCCACAAGCCCTCGTTCATGAACATTGTTAGTTTGACACCGTCTCCAACGCCTCTTTTTGATGCTGATAATCGCTTCCAGCTGACTCGTTTGTACGACGAACCTGACTTCGAGCCATCCGTCCCCGAACTGGTCATGGTGCACATGGTCTTCGCTACAATCTATTTTCAGTATGGGGTAAGAAATTGGGAACAGCAAGAAACGCGTTCCCAGCTCAACGAGCTTTCCAACAAACACTACCACTTCGCCTTAAGCAAGATGTACGATCTGGTATCGGCGCAATCTGTCGCCGCAGTCCAGGCAATGGCCATGATCTCCGCTCACAGCCGTGCCTTTCCCAAGCCTGGCTGCGGCTCTATGGTCACCAATTTCGCCTTTCACTGCGCGATTGACCTGAACATGCACCGCGCCGCCAAGGCTCCAGGGGAGCCGACGAATCTCGAGAACGAGATTCGCAAGAGGACTTGGTGGACCATACTTGCCGTCTATGTCACCCTGAACGGCCGTCTAGGTCGACCGATGCCCATCAATGTGGAGGATTACGACGTGGACTTCCCAGAGCCCATCGCTGACGAGGCACTCACGCCGGAAGGTGTGGATACCTCAGTGACCACGCCCTGCACATATCACGTCGGTCTTGCTGGCTTCAAGATAGTCCCCCTGTTCATGGAGATGAATTCCAACATCTACAGCGTAAAACGCGACCCAAAGAACTACGCAAACGTTGTCAATGCTTTGGAAGAGCAGCTTCAGATGTGGAAGGACAACCTGCCGGAAAACCTTCAGCTCAACCTGTCCAGCCAATCCGACTACGAAGGGCGAATGTACGCGCTCTACGTTCAAATGTATGCCCTCGAGTTTCGTCTCTGCCTGCGGCATCCGTCTGTGGCCATGACCAGCGACCGCAAGATGCAGCTCGAGAATGCGCGTATTTGTGAAGAGACGGCGGCACACATGCTCAAAGCCATCAAGAGCCTCCTGAAGCTCAAGTCCTTGGACACGACGTGGTACCAAATGGCGGTTTATGGCGCTGCCATTTTCACGACATTGGTAGCTCATTGGGAGCGTAGGTTCGACACGACGCCCAACCAGATCGCCATCCTTCGCGAAGACATGAAAGAGTGGATGGTGATCATCAATGCGACGGTATCATTGTTGGGTAAGAAAAAAAACCCTCTATTGCCGGCAGAAGCTGTGTACTAAACTGGACATAGGGACGGGAGCCCGTATCAGCAACGAAATCAACCTGATCATCGAGAGAACAATCAGCTGGATCGAGCACGACTCCAAACAAAAGGAGACGTCACTGGCCCCGACAATCAAGTCCGACCCAACAGAGTCATCATCATCAACTTTCCGACTCGGTGCACAGTCCCAGGTCACTCAGAGCCTGACCTCCAACGCCGCTGAGACAGCCGCGAAGGCATTCTACGCTGACGCAGCTGACCAGAACGGAAGCACACCGTATCCATCATTGGCGTACTCGGATCAGCCGGCGAATAGCAACATGACGGGCGCGGCTGGCTTCGAGGCGAACCACAGTTACTCATACGCACCTGCGGTACAGGCCACAAACGCCGCAGACGAGAACTCGGCCGAGACCAATCCCCTGATCGCCTTCGCCTCCCAGGCAACCCAGCACGTCGCAGACCCCACAGGCTCCGCCGCCGGCGCCGATCTTCTCTGGCGACAATCAGCTTCCCAGGGCAACACCTGGCACGACTGGACCGCCGCGATGGCCGACAGTCAGGACAGGTACAGCGCCAACGCCCTGCTCACGTTGGGCGGCGGTTCAAGGGATCCGGGCGTATCTGAAGCAGCGAGCGTCGCCGACATGGCGGCTGCTCGCGTGGGCCAATGGCCACTTCTTCTGTTTGATGGCGGAGCGACCGGGGCCCAATAGAAGCCTCGGTACACCGATGTCATGTTCCAATAAGCATGTTGCTTGTTTTTGTTTTCGATGTATTTATCATACAGCAATGCTCGGCGTTGATTGGGGTCGTTGTTTTAACATGGGTTTGCTAATGTTCAGCAACGGGAAAAGGCACAAGCATGGGAAAGAATAGGTGGGTGAGGTGGTCTCGGGTATTCATTGGGCCAAGCCAGTCCACTGATGTGAATGGATTACGGCGTTTGATTTCACCGAGCAGATTGCAATGGCATCTCTCTTTCGCAATATACCAGGCCATGCAGGCCCCCCTTTTTTTTTTGCCTTGGGCACACTACCTTCCCTGCTGCTTGCTACTGACTCCCAGTGAATGGTTTCTGAGTAGATGTTGGCTCTCGCCGCCCCATTACATCCTGTCGCCAAGCAGATCCCAAGTTACGAACCGGTCATGGCTAAAAGATCGTGGCCCACGAACAACGGCGCATAGTCTTTTGCCGGAACGAAAGAGGAGGTAGGTCGAGGACGAGCTGCGTACGCCGAGGGAGCTTGTGGGGAGGGCCATCGGAAGCGGGGATACGCGAGAATTTCGACGGAAGCAAGGACAGATGCCGGTTGGCGGCGTTTGCCTTTAACCTTCTGCGGCTTGCGCGGATCATTGGTCCCGGCGTGGATCTTTGCGTTTCAAGTTTCATGGCGGAGAATGACAAGAACACGGGTTATTTACAGTTATTTATGGGCATTTGATCACGCTCTATCAGTCGTGCCACTCGAGCTTCGTGTCTGGCTGGATACCGGGAAATGGTGACGGGTCGATCTCGTGAAGAAGATTCTGAGCCGACACTGAGATGGTCAGAAGAGAGCCCAGTGGGCCAGGCAAGGACACATAATGAAAAGCTCATTGCTGAAGTAATCTGACAGTTGTGCGGTCATGGGAGTCGTGTTTGTATTGGCGGCCAAAAACTACTTGGAGGTTATGTATAGTTGCCCCCGCACGAGGATCTCGTATGCTTCTAAGTCTTCTCTCACTCTCCAAATACGCAGAGCTTAGAAGCCATTGATGCCAAGAGGAGCCAATTGATCATAATGCTATCCTTGTCCGAGACATGTCGAAAGGCTGTGGGAGAAGAGGGCTTTCCTTGTGGACTGTACACAGGGACGGGCTTATAGACCGTTTGAACACGTGCGAGCGAAGGCAGAGTTGGCTTGAGATCATTAACCATAGGCCAACGTGAGTCGTCGAAATTCCAGCGACAGGGCTCTAGCGCCGACGCTATGCGTGGCTGATCATCAGAGTATCAATCTTGGGGCTGGACGTCGTCGGCTTCAAGAAATGCGGTTGAGGATGGCATCGAATTGCCTAGTAGTAGATCGAGCATCATTTCAGAACCCTGGCAAGCCCCACTTGGATGAAGGAGCCTGATTCGTCTTAATTCTGAAGTACAATCCACCTGACTTGTACTGCCACGAGTTCCATCTCATCTCGGAATCAGCTCAATTTTTATGCTCAAAGACGATGCACACTGAAACAGTGGCACATGAATGCACACGTGGTCATGTTCAAAAGTCAATTTAATCATCATCATCAAAGGCCGGTGCCGTAGCAGAGGCTCAAAAGATAGGTATCAAAATGCCAGCGATATGCTAGCATCATCTTCTACATACACACGCTCTCCTCCGTTCGTGCGACCTCATCTAGATGGATATCCGCTAGTACTTCTTCTTCAAGTCATGCAAATTACAAATCACCTCAGGCGATCGCATCGCCCAGCTAGAAAACCCGCTCAAGCAGTCTCCTTGCGGACGTGGTTGTACGCGGGGTTGCTAGACTCGACCTGGACTTCGATGGGCGTCTTGTGGTCGCTGGCGTTGTCGGTGGCGAGGTTCTTGTCCGAGTCGTACTCGGTGACGCCGAAGAGCTTGTCCATGTGCTCGAGGGAGACACCCTTCGTCTCGGGCACGAAGAACCAGACGAAGAAGAACATGGAGAAACAGAAGCTGCCGAAGATGAGGTAGGTTCTGGAATGAGGGTTCGCATGAGTAAGTAACTTCAGTAATGACATCCGGAGGCAGCAGCGACTTACCCATAGCCGTGGGCGCCGACGGTAGCCAGCATGTTGGGGACGGTGCGGGCGACGATCAAGTTGAACAGCCACTGGGTGGCAGCGGCGAGAGCGACGTTGAGGGAACGCAGGCGAGCGGCCGGAATCTCAGAGGCGTAAATCCAGCAAGCGGGACCCCAACCGAACTGGAAAAAGGCCGCGAAGAGGAAGATGGCGACGAGGGCCATGTATCCAGCTCCCGGGACCGGCTCTCCCTCGACGGGCGGTGAGATGCGGACGTAGAGACCGATGTAGAACATGGCGATACCCTGCGCGATGGAGGTCCAAAGCAGCGAGCGACGACGACCGAGGGAGTCGGCCATGAAGAGCAGAAAGGCGATGCAAGCAAGCACCTTGACGATGCCGTAGACGCCGGTGGACAGGAGAGGGGTGGAGCGACCGGTCACGCCGAGGTTCTGGAAGATGGTCGGCGCGTAGGTGTTGATGGCGTTGGTGCCGGTCATCTGCTGGCAGATCATGAGGAAGATGGAGATGAGAGCGCGGTTGCGGTTGCCTTTGATGGTCCACATCTCCTTCTGCAGGTTCATGAAGGTGGCGTCGCCGATGAGCTGTCTCTCGTGGTGGAGCTGGTCGACAATCTCCTGGAACTCGTCCTCAACGTAGGGGTGCGTCTCGGGCAGGCTGCGGATATTGGAGAGGACCTTCTTGGACTCTTCCCATCTGTCCTGGCGAGCAAGCCATCTGGGAGACTCGTTCATGAACAGCATGCAGATGAGCAGCAGCAGACTGGGCAAGCCCTGGATGGCCAGGGGAAAGACGTACATCGTCTTTCCGCTCAGGTTGACCTCGGCGCCGTACTAAGAGTTCAATGTGAGCAACGGGAAGTGGGCAATTGCGTATGCTCGTGGCACTTACGTTGATCCAGAAAGCAATCATTCCACCGGTCACGATGAACAGCTGGTACATGCCGGTGAGAAGGCCACGGATGGCACGGGGCGAGTTTTCGGAGACGTAAAGCGGGTTGATACTGGAAGCGGCACCGACACCGAGACCGGAGACGAAGCGACCGACGTAGATGGGAGCGATGTTACCCAGAGAAGCAGCCTGCATAGCAACGCCGACGAGGATGACGGCGGCGACGGAGATGAGACACCACTTGCGGCCGAATCGATCGGTCAAGGGAGAAGCGAGAAGGGCGCCGACGAAGCAACCGGCTTGGAGGGTAGAGACGATGTTACCCGTCAGGTTGGCGGTATCGACCTTGGAAGCATCCCTCAGTCCGTAGTCCCTGCGAATCGAGGTTAGACTTCAACTCATTCTAAGCTTCTCTGCCTCATTATGTCACTCACTCCATGAAGGGCTTCATGACGACGACACCACCGATGACGGAACTGTCCCAGCCGAAGGACATGGCACCGAAACAGGCGGACGCGGCGAGGGCAAACACCCTCCAGCCGTAGATCTCGGCGGGATCTTTTTCCATAGCCTCGTTCTTGACGATCTTCTTGAGCAAACGTTGCATGGTCGTCATCTTGGGCGTTTTTTTTTTTCCTGCAACAAGCCAGGCTCTGGCGGGTTGGTGTTGCTACTAAGGAGGCACGGTCGATTGGGACACACGACACCCTTGTATGGTTGATCCTCAACAGGCCGGGAGGGGCTCAGGGTGTATGGGGGAGGGACTTGTAGACGCAGCGACGAGGAGAGGAGGGAACAACGGAAGTGAGGAGGGTGAGATGGCCGCCCTAGATATATCGAAAACCCAGTTCGAGGTTTTCCTTTCCTTGCTGGTCCAAAGTCTCCTCCTCTCCAATGTTACCGGGGACCCCTCATAGCTAAAGTGGTCAGCAACTTGCCATTCACCTCACATTGGACGCAACAGAAGTTCCGCAACAGTACCGCATGTGTGTGAGGAGTACTTCTCCGTCCGCGGCCTTGGTCGCAATCGCTCATGTGCGTCCAGACAGAAAAACCCCTGCTCCGTACCTCTCCAGTCTGGCCTTGCCCATGTGCCGCCGTCCATCCGCCAACTGTGGTAACTAGCTGTGGCTCCAGAATCCCCAGAAACATCGAGCCTCATTGCGTACCAAGACGGACGGTGAATTATCCATGGGATTTTCCACCATTCAGATGGGGCGGGAGGACAACCTGGGCCGACGGGGGCGGCAGAGGGAACGTCTTGGCTTGGGAACTCGTTTTTTTCTTCTTTGCGATCAGCCGACCAGGTTGTACTATTGGAGGTTTTTGGTTAGGCGTGGGACTGAGAGGCACTTTCTGGGGCGTGCGGCGCGGTAGACTGGGGGTGGTGGTGGTGGTGGAGGTGTCTTGTCGAGTCTCTGGTGGCCACGGCGGCCGGATGGGATGCAGCGAGAGGCACATCAAGCGTGACATGGACGGGCTAGTCTCGGAAGCTTGGGCTGGGCAAGCTTAGGTGGCCGGATGGCACTTCACTGGGCAGAAGCCAAGGGATCAACGTGGCCCCGAAGAACGTCTGAGGAGTCGAGGCAGCTATCGATATCCGTACGCATCGGCAAAACAAATTGCTGCTCCGTTTGACGGTTCTTTATATCCGCAGGGCTACGTTTGTAGGTACCGGCAAAAGACATTCAAGGCGGGAGACTGGAGAATTGCAAGGAGTGGGCTGCTGTTCACGGTATAGTTGTGAAACGGGCGCTGAGTCCATGATAACAGACGGCGGGTTAGTCTAGATGCAGAATCGTCTCCGCGTACTAACAGTCAAGCTTAACAGGAATAGACGTGGTTCTCTGGGGCAAGCTCTGGGGACGATATGGGGCCCCGGGTCCCCCAGGTTACGAAGGATGCCGCGGGATCGCAGGTGAGCTGACGGGAGATTCGCGCCGAGCGAGTGACTTGAAAGAACTGGGAGTTTTCCCGGGATGAGTGGACGTGGCCATTCTCGTTGCGGCAAGGTACGACGATGGTAATTAGCTGAAAGATGCGATCGTCTCGTTTCAATCGCGAATTTAGGCTGCTGGTGGGGGTGGAGAAAGAGTCGCCAGCGCAGACGAGGCAAAATGGCAAAAGAGCAAGCAAGGGTCTAACGGTTGATGGATGGATGAGGACAGGGGGGGAAAGCGGCCTAGGGCGCTGAAGTGAGTTTATTAGGCCGTATGTACGGTCATGGATGGGACATGTTCACGGTACACGCCGACATGGGGATGGGGGGTGCTTCGGAATGGGACGATGGCCTCGATGAGTGGTCTAAGTTGGCAACACCAAGCTTGCCATCTACGAAAGATGCCCGGAACAAGTCTCTTCTCACGTAAAGATACAAAAAACGTCTACCCACCGATCTAGATTCTCCTCTATCGGGCCGCCCATTTGTCGGCTGCTTCCTTACGGTATGATGGATTCCGTGGAGAATGGGCGCGGGTGTGAGAAGAAGGGATGGAGAGCATGGAGAAGAAACATTGGGGATCGCGGGGGTGTAAATGAGGGGCTGGCACACATGGAACATGGGGGCTGCGCAGCGCCAACTGGAGACGAACACCACCGTCGCCTCAAAAGAGACTTTGGTGACTTGTAAACGAGAGACGAAGGCAAGCAGAGATAGACCGGATCATGTCACCAATGTTCTCCTTTTGATGAAGGCTCGCTAGATGTTTCCAAAGCGTGTATCGCATAAGGTCACCGAGTCTCTTACAGACTGTCCAGCAGCCAACACGACTCAGAAGTCCCGTTTGTGGCTTGAATGGCAGGCAGGCCGTACAAGACAGATGCCTCACTCATCGACTAATTCCCGAGCGCCAGAGACAGAGACGGTGTGCTAAACATGAACAAAGCCAAGACATCTTCCTCCTCACCCTCCAACCCCAAATTTGTGGCGATGGGCTGATAGTCTTGGCTCCCCGTCGCGGACCTCACTCATTTGATGGAAAAATTCATTTGCGTCGCTGACCTGGCGAACTGGATCTGCCCTAGTCTCGTTTTATCTTCATGACTCGTATGCCTTTTCGATGTCTCATTAGAATCTCGGCAGCGCCAACATGAATTTGATCTTGAGATTCTTGCGCCTGTTTTACTCGCTGCCTTACTTTATCGCACATATATCCAAGTACTACTGTACTGACTGAGAGACGTTCGCCCAACTCGGCCAACATCATGCGATGCCGCATACCACACTGCTTCGCACTCTGCTTCCGGACCCAAGTACTCGGGCCCTGCTTACCTGCCAAACATCCACATGGCGTCTTCTGATATGTGTTGTAGGGGAAGCTGCACTAGACTATGCTCGCGCCGCGTGGCCGGTGACCGATTGCTCGGATTCAGACGCACACCTGCCGCGCTCACCCTGGCCCTTCAGCTTTACCATCACCAGCTGAATCATAGGCCCATTCGTTTTCGCTCGTGGATCCATTCATGTGAGCGTCCCTCCAATTGTGGCCCAGCCAAACTCTCCAAGACGGAGAAATTCAATCCCCAGAATTGACGTTGAGAGGCAGGGAAAGCTGCCGCAGGAGTTCCAAACCGAACGTCTCTTAGGCCATCATGTGGCTTCGATACCGGTGTCAGCGTCCGGTCGGTCACTGGAATATGACGAATCTTTCACAGAAAAGAGCATCTTACCAAGCCATGACAACACGGTTTGAGTTTCCATTTCTTTTAGAGTCATCGTCGTGACGAGCGGAGCCTCAACTTTTCTTTTCTAATTTCTTTCACGTCTCATACTACAGTAGCCTTGCTCAGATCACTAACTTATTAGACGAACTGGGACCTGTTTTGACGTCAAGTTCCCAAACCCCGAGACCAGCCCTGCCGCGGAACAAATGTAATCTCAAAAACCGGCAATAACTGCTTCGCAGTCGCCAAAACTCGATTCCGAGCGCGATGGTCTGATGTTTCGATCTCAGAACAGCCGCAGACAAGCTCGGAGCCAGGTCTGTTTGACATGTCCCTCGTCAACGGCCTGACGAGGAGCCACAGCCCACAACTACTTTACGTCCCCTTGCTCTTAGCATTCTGACATCATCGTAAACAAGCTGACATTGCCGTCGAGCTGCTCGATTCACAAACGAACTATTCGACCTATTTGCTCTACGCGACGGACGGATGCAACGTCAGAGACACCGCTCCTGACAAGCCCTTTGGCGACTTTGCGACTCAAATTGGCGTTGGAAAAAGCAATGTCGTCTCATTCTGTTGATCGGGCTCCGACGTGATGATAAGACGATAGGGGTATGCATTTCCTTGAACTGGAACTTATAGGTCATCACACAGACGCTCAAGTAGTAAGTCGTCGATCCAACGGTCAGCGTCCATTTCTTCGGCCGAGCTCCCCGGGCAGAAGTTTTTGATCAACCTTAAAACCACGTAAGCTTACAAAGCTTGATCTGCCCGCCAAGTATTCATTGGGCAAACATGTTATAAGGGGAGTCCATCTAGCCCCCGCATCGACGACGAATCCCACGGGCGGAGATCTTCGCATGCTAGTCACGGACTCTACTCCGGTTCCAGCGCGCAGGCAAAAGCCCATGCCTACGCAGAAAAGCTCCCTGTTGGCTATGAATCTGCAAAGCACTGCCTGTAAGGCCCAGGGGCTAAAATACTCTCTCCATGTTTGTCAGGGTCACCACAGGCGCCGCCCTCGCTTCGGCGTATATCCTCTTCGAGTCGGAGCCAACGATCACACAGAATTATTCAAAGTTCTAGTCCGCGAAAAGCATGACTTCGTGATTGGTCGATGCAAATGGTTGCACTGCCTGTCCGATAGCTATCCCGTGGCCGCTAAGCCCGAGATGAACACCCCTCTCGCCGAGGGAAGATGTCGATCGATCCAACTCGGCGAGCATATCCTCCTCCTGCGTGACCCAACGGCTCCCGTAGGAAGTTGACTAGTCCATCGTAGGCGAGACTCGCCTCTGCCGAGCCCCGGATCCCAACTGCGTTGTGCCGCGTCCGCAATCATAATGCTGTAATATGAACGTCGAAGTGACTGCGATGGCTCAACACCGCTACGATCGCAACTCGCGCCAAGGGGCAACAAGAAAACTCACATCGTCGCCATGAGACCGAGTCTCCTCCAATCAGACGATTCCAATCCAAACCAATTCGCGTTTTATTCTGCAACACCAAATCCTCAAAAATCGCCAACGTCCCACCCGGCCGCCGTCTCGGCAACAGCCATCCCCAAAGTCACCCGCCACCACTCCTCACCTCCCCCCTACCGAAGACCCCTCTTTTACATTCGTCGGGGGAAAGAGGGTTGCGTCCCTAAGCCATACACTCTGCACGTCGGTGTTCACGACCCCGAACCAAAGCTATCCTCCCCCACATCATCTCCCACATCCCCTTGGCAGGAAGAAATATCAAGGCCGGTGCGAGGCTGGGCAATCTAGGCGGGAGCAAGATTTCCCCCGTTGCCAAGACACAGATGGCCTTTCCCGCATGCCAAGGACGAGCCACTCTCGAAAGAAAGGTGGTTGGAAATCCGGGGCCGATGGGGACGACGGGCGGGAATACATGGGAGTGAATGGCCGTTTATGGGTCGCAGTGGGAAAATCAAGTCTTGGCAAACTCGGAAAAAAGCGAATGAGTGAAAATACGTGCACGGGAAAACAACCTCAGACGTAAGCGTTCAGATGTACGTTGATGTATTTGAGTTGTTATCACAACTATCTCATGTCATTATCGCTCATCATCCGCCCATGTAATGTAATATAAGAGAGATTATATATAAGAAGCAGTGAGTTGGGGACTCAATCGTTCGTCACATGACTTGTCTATCAGTCATGTAGTCCCCGGTCTTTCCGTCCTCAGATCCTTGGTCCGGAAAATCACCTCCAGGCCATGACATGAGTCCAATATCGTCTCTTCAGTTGAGCGGCTTCTTGGCCCAACCAAGACTGTTCGAGCCACCGTCAAAGACGACAAAAGCAGCCTTGAGCGCGATGTCACCGAAAATGTTGGTGCCAATGCCGGCGCTGCTCTGGAGACCGCCGAAGCAGGTGCGGTCGGTGACGGGGGCGTAGTTGATGTAGGTCGCGGGGATGGTGATGCTGGCCCTGCCGATGCCAAACGTGAAGTCGGGCAGGTTCGCGGAGCAGGGGATGGTGTAGCCGGCCTGGGAGGAGTCGTACCTGGCGCCCGGGATGCCCCTGTAGTAGGCGGTGACGACGGACTGCGGGAGCAGGAGGAGGGTGGTTCCCGTGTCGGCGATGCCGTTGAGGGGAGTAGAGGTGAAAGAGTCGGAGCCGACGGCGTAGCCGGACGAGGTGAACTGCCACCAGCCGTTGGAGTTGTCGATGGGGACGTAGGTGATGTCGCCGGTGTAGGCATCGTTGTCGATGTAGCCAAAATTGTACCTGCCGGCTGTGGTTTGCTTGTTAGTACCAATCACAGAGTCCTGCTGTCTTTCAAGAGTGTTGCTTACGGGCGTTGTGCTTCAGGTCGGCAGTGAATAGGTAGGCATCCAATTCGGGCCCGGCCGTCTCGAAGAAGGTCTTCTGCGGGATAGGATAGACGGTGTTGATGGAGCTGAATCCCAGACCAAGAAGGCCGTCCACGTCGCTCTCCTCGCTGAAGGAGCTGGAGACCTGGGACGCGGTCTCGACAGCCTGGCCGTTGACGGACAGACCGCCGACGGAGACGGTGTCCGTGTAGACGATACCGGAGGAGCTAGAGCCGTCACCGTAGGAGATGGACCAAGTGTAGCCGTCGAGACGGGAGGCAGTGCTGCTCCTTCTGGGGTCGTAAACGGTCTGGCCGTTGCGCTGGCTGAACGGGGTCGAGGTGGAGAAGACCCAGAGATCGGAAGACCCGGTGTCGAAGTCGAGGGTGAGGGTCTGGGGCGGGGTGCCGATCTGGACGGGGCTCAAGTACTCGACATCGGAGTCCTGGGGCGTAGCGGACACGCTGCCGGTGTCACGCTTGGTGGCGCCCGCGGAGGTGATGTTGGCGACGGCCCGCGCGAGGTCCGCGGGCAGGGGAGCGTGGTACTTGAGGTAGGCCTTGGCGAGGGCCAGAGGACCGCTGCGGATGTAGCCGGGGTTCTTGATCTGCCCGACGCTGAATCGCTTGTCGTTGGCGTTGGCCGCCGCGGGGAGACCGACGGCAGTGGAAGCCAGAGCCAGACCGGCGGTAAGAGCCGTGATGAGAGTCATTTTGAAAGGCAAAACAGACAAGAGATCCAAGCAAGGCAGAAGGTGAGGATTTGAGGACGGAAGTGAACCCGATGAGGATGAGGATGAGGATGAGGATGAGGATGAGAGGGAGAAAAGACGAGATGAACGGGTGAATAGTGAGGTCCTTATATCCTCATCGTCGACTCCAGGATAGGGTCGTCGGTTGGTGGGAGGAAGCGCACTTGGTTCGTTGGGATATTCCCAATATCGCAATGTCACTCGAGTTCGACCAGCGTTCACGAGGCTCGTATGCGCCAAGAGGTGCCAACAAAGGGGATCAACAAGTCAAGCTTTCAAGGTGTCCGGCACGAGATAGCCGGGAGAAGAATACCACCTTCCAAGAGGGAACATCGTGCCATCGTGCCATAGCCGGGCTGCCAGTCGCAACTCCAAGGACTGAAGGGCGCAACCGGGCCTGGTATGCATCGTGATTCGAGAACGCAGCTGGCCGCCGGCTTAGACGAGAAGAAGAGAGTGGTCGTTCAAAGAGGAAGGAAACTAAGGGAAATGCGGCGCCAATAACGGGCCTCGACTGACTAGCAACGCCAGACCTAGACTAGGGACCTTGACGTAGCTCCATTCCTCCCGCAGAAGCCAACTGCAACTGCCAGTCTATTCCCGGTCTACGAGGAGACGAATGGGGGGGGGGGTGCGAACTTGGGCCTAAGCTTTTCTTCTAGTGCCTTGCGCGAGGGAGACTAGATGAGAAAGAGGCAGGTCGTAGTCCAAAATCAGCGCAAACCGCGGCTTTCCGTTCGTCCAAGGCAGAAGATGAGATAAATCAATATAGCAGGACAGGGCAGGACAGGGCAGGGCAGGACATCTGATTCTGGAGCAGCTGATGGAGAGCCGAGAGCGGGGAGCGGCCGGGCGGAGGAGGAGCTGAGCTCGATCAAGGAGCCAATGCCGAAGCTGAAAAGGCCCCTTCATTTAGACATCCTTGTCTATCTCTTCTCTTGCGATAGCCCCGGAAGTTGGAACGGCTCTTGACTCGACACAAGCTGAAGGGAGACAGAAACAGTATCCGTAAAACCCACCTACCTACTTGGTAACCTATATGTCCGAAAAAAAAAAAAGAACCACCTACCTACTCGGGACAAGCCTCCGGGAGTCGCCAGACCAAAACCGCCCTTGAGGCTCCGATACACAACCGGGCCCAACCATGTTCTGATATGCATCATGACCACTTTGGGGGTCTTTTTCCAATCCAATCAACTCAGCCACCCGTTGTGAGGTCGCTTTTGGTGCGCCTCGGCATTGCAAACAAGCATTACCGCCAAGCCTCTACCCGCATACCCGCATGCGAGCGAGCGACTTCGACTTCGACTGCGACCTCCCAAGCATCGCCAAGTCTGGGGCCGTCAGGCACGAGATGGAAGCCAAGACGGGAAGGCAACCGGGGGGGTGGGAAAGCGCGAGTGGAAGGCGCAGAAAGACAAGGCGTCGTGCATGATTCTCTGTGTCATCGAGTTCCGGAGAAGCGGGATTCGGTTGTTCAGTGCCATCTTGGCGATAAACAGCTGGCTGGCCCAGTTGCAGCTTGCTGCTCCTATGACGTGCTCTGCAGCTACACCGGCCTGGACCCTGTTCCTCGTCGCATCGCTCAATTGACTCTTCGCGCCTATCTGGACGTGGTAGGCTGCCTTTCTGCAAAAGTTCGGCGTCCCCTCCACTGAATTTCGAAGAGCGGGGAGGGGGGGGGGGGGACCCGTCGTTTGAAAAAGCCTTCATGGCATTTCTCCTTCCTGGTTCATATCTTGCTCCGAGGTTCAGTCGGTCGGGGCCATGAGAGGAGCCGCCGTTGTTGACTCGTCTCAGCGGTATGTATTCGAGAACTTTGCCGAGTCAGCCGGAGTTGAGTGAGATAAGGACATCTCTTCCAGCGGAACAAGCGCTAGCCACCAACCGTTCCACAGATATCGCAATCCAATCTAAACGGTGGCGAGAACGAGTGGTCTGTACTTCGCAAAATGCGATAAGAGATCGCTGGAGCGGCGAACCATGCGAATAAGCATGATTGAAATAAGAGTGCGCCGTCGAAGTACTTTCAGCTCCCTCGACCTGGGTCTTCCCTGATGTCCTGTCTCCGTAACCCAAACGAACCATTCCATTACGTATCGCCAGGTTCCCTTAGGTAATGAATTTTAATATCACGACCCACCAGCACCGCATCCATCACGTGTTGTCCGTCTCAGCGCAGAAGAGGTAGAAAGAACTTACTTCAGCATCTCAACTGCCCCGTGCTTTTGATTGCTCATCGTCGATGTCGTCGGATGTGTTGACGACGATGATTGCGGCCTGCTACTTGTCATCTGAACTCGAAGAGGCTTTCGCGCTAGAGCATCCTTCCCCGAGCCCGAGTCAAAATTAGAAGACCCGAGGTCTGAGGTCATCCATTGCCTTTTTCACGTTCCCATCGACCAGAAACTCAGGATCCTGGCGTCAGCTCAAGAGCTGCTTGCCTTTTTTATCGTCATCTTCATTCCATCGTGATTCTGGCCCGTCAACTCTCTCCATCATCAACGTTTCGTCTTCCTCGGGCTGCATCCCCCCCGGATGCCCTCATCCGCCGATCCCGATTCTCCTCTTCCAGACTCTGATGAACCGCTGAACTTCGCGGGGTGGTTGCAAATGCCGCGCGCCGTGGGGAACCTTCTCCATTGGCGATGCGAAACTCAGAAGTCGTCCGTCCGTGAGGGTTTGAATCGCGAGATTCGCGAGTACCGCGAATGGCGGGCGTCATCGCTCACCGGCTGCGTCGGAAATGCCACCACCCCTCGCTGCCGTAGGTAGAGTCAGCTAGAATGTTTGCAGTTGCCAAAAATATCAACCGCTTGCGAAGACAACGGGCGAGGCTTCCCACTGCACGTTCAAGAGCAAACACATCAGCCACTCAAGCCACTCAAGCCACCTGTCGCGTGCCACTCGGCTGGGTCCCGTCGTCTCATCTTTGACACACATCACCGGAACTTTCCTCTACAAGTGCTCACTGATGCATTGTCATTATATGAATTGTGAATATGACCAGACCAAGACCTATTGATACAACAAGCCGGATAGGCTCTTCGACTAGTCTCTTCAGACCATGTGTACAGGCAGAAGAAGCCTTGATGAGAAGAACTGTGACCTGAACGAACAGTACCCAACGCCGTCATAAGGAGAAGCGTAGAACACAACCAAGACTCCCCTCATCTACCCAGGGCGACAACAAAATGGGTATGATGAAACCAGGGGGAAAAAAAAATCAACGCCAGCCAGCTAACGCCGGTCTGGATGCCTTCTCTATCTTTCCGTTGGCGTGGGCCGCGAGACTGCCAATCGTAATGCGCCTGTTTCCGAACCCAGCACTTGGCACTCTGTGTTGCTGTGGACTTCCTCCGTCTCCCCTCAAACTGCCGCCCAGGTGCATTCGTCTGGCCTGACCAGCAGTGAACGCCCGGTCTCCGCGAAGATCTGGCGGTGAGCATGTCATGGGCGGTGAGAGTCTCCGCTCAGCACTGGCTCGTCGGTGTCTCGAGATACCGTTAGTACTGCTCGCCGGAGGACCCGAGAAGCTGAGTGATGCCCTGTGATTCGACGTGTTTGAGTTGACCGAAGAGCGGCGCTTCGCCGTGGACGAGACTGCTCCGCCCACCGAAGAGATGCGGCGGTGGTCGCCGCGGACCTTCTTCATGTTTTGCAGGGCTGAACGGATCTTTCGGGGGTCGATGCTAGGGGATTCCGAGTCGGAGCCGGAGGCTGTCTGAGATGCGGGTGGATTATTCTCGTCGGCCGTGAGACTAGACCCGGAGAGGGAGGCTCGGGGAGGCGGACTGGCTCTCGCGATTCTAGAGCGATAGGCCGGAGGCGACAAGTTGGAGGAACGGTGAACATCAAGCGCACGCAATGGGGCCGAGCGGCCGCTGTCGGAGAGCGGCGAAGAACCCAAGGAGGCCGACATGACCGGAAGGCTCGTGGGCGACCCGGACACGGAGCCGATGGACGACACGCGGGGTGCTCCCTTGGACAAGAATCCAGCCTGGAATCTGTTGGGCTTTGCCATTGGAATTGAAGCAGTCTCGGGCAGCTCCAGGGACGGACTGGAATCAGAGATAGACGAGGTGGTGTTATCATCCGTCTGCAGGTAGGAGGGCAGCGCCGGCATCCTCAAGGGGGGGCCGAACTTGTCGGGCGAGTTGCTCTGCTCAGGTGTCGAGTCAAACTTCTTAGGTGTCTTCTCGTAATCCGCGAGGGTTCCTTGCTCCGTCTCGTCGTCCCTCCAGCGAACCGCACGCTTGAAGTCCATCTTCTTTTTTACAGGTGTAAAAGAGACTCCCTTACGAGGGCTCCGCGGAGCGCCTGCCTTCTTACGACGAGGTGATGACTTGAGGGGTGATGCATGAGTCTTTTGCGGCGATGGCTCGGGGGCTGGTACAAAAGCTGGTTGTGGCATGGGCGCGACGTGGTTCACAAGAGCCTTCTTGCGCTTCGGAGTACCCTTCTTGGTGGGAGAGAACTTCTCGATGGGGATCTTTGCGCCGTCCGGTTTGACGACATGCGAAGCAGCTGAGAAGCCTGCTTCCAGCAATCGGTTGATGATTTGTTTGGCGTGCGTGACGGCCTCTTCCTCGTTCATGGCAAGCGTGTCGGCAAGCGACGCAAGCATGTCGAACTGGGCTGTCAAAAGAACCTGAATCGTGGCAGCGTCACCTGCCTTGTCCATCTCCAGCACCTCCCGGTTGGCCTCCTTCCCAAAGTTGGACTTGAGAAGTTCAGCCTCGCGAGTCAGACTGTCAACCTCGGCGCTGTCGGCATCGCCTCCAGGCAGCTGCTTCAGGCTGTGTTGTAGCGCGGTCTCGATGGCACGCTCCCAATTCGAATTCTCCAACTTTTGGTGGATATGTTGGCGACTGTGCTCCAACTCCACCATGATGCCCTGTGCCGTCTTGCGAATGGCAACGAGCGGTGGAGGCATCGAGTCCTCGTCTCCCCTGGTATCGCACACGGTGTCGAAGGATGCAATCCAGGCGGAAAGAAGGCCAATCCGTCTTTCGAAGGCCCTCAACTTCTTCATGTTGTGAATCTTGTCCTTGCGCTCGGAGGCAGAGTTCTCATACGCCAAGCGGATCCGTTGAACTCCCTCACGGGCGACTGAGTCGCGCTTCTCCATTTGCTTGCGGAACTTGGCGTAGAAGATCTTCTCGGCATCCTTCTGTTGCGCCTTGAGCTCGTTGATCAAGGCCATTTGCTCGTCAATCTTGACCAAGAAGTCTTTCACGTGTCTATTCACGTTGAAGACGTTTCGGGTGACCTTGGTTTGAATGTTCTTCGCTCGGTTCGCGTATCGGAGAGTGTTTTGCGTCTCGTCAAAGTGGACGCTCGAAGGGCTGACGCAGACAATCATGACAGTCTTGCAGTTGCCGCCGAGGGAAAACTTGAGGAGTCGGGTGAGCTTGCTGTTGCGATATGGTACGTGGTTGCGCTTGCGGGGGTCGCACAAGGCGTTGATACAGCTTCCCAGGGCCAAGAGAGACTTGTTGATGTTTGCACCTTCGAGGAGGCGCTCGCCGCGGTTCTTGGTTGCGCTAGCACGCTCACTGCCTGCAAGATCGATGATGCTGAGCGTAGCCATGGTGTGCGGTTCGTTGACGGAGGCGCTGCGGTCCTTCTGGGCCACATTGATCTGGAGGACGGCGTGGGACCGCGAGGATGTGGCGTTGGCCTCGGTCGGAGAGACTGTCCGCCACTCGTTACCCTGTACAATCATGTCCATGACCTCCTGGACGTCCTTGGGTTGGTGGCTCGTCAGGCCGGCGACCGACACGCCCTGGTTCGAGTCCTCGCGGAGCATCAGTCCCTGTTTGCTGCCCCCCGGAACCAGCAGGTCGCGGATCGTTTCGTTGTATATCTCAAGGTAGGAGAGAGTGACCTCGGTGGTCTTGTCCTGGCTTCGCTCGCTGATCTTCTCGAACAATTCCTGCATGGTCATAAAGATGATACCCGGATGCTGCGATGTGCCGGTGATGGTGTGCGTCTTGCCACAGCCGGTTGCGCCGTAGGCGAAGACGGTGGCATTGTAGCCGTCGAGCACACTGTCGATCAACGTCTTCGTTGTGCCCTCGTAGACGTCGTTTTGTGTCGCATTGTCGTCGAAAATCCTGTCAAACATGAAGGTCTGGTCCTTGACCTTCTTGCCATTAGGCACAACGGATCGGCCGAATCTGTGGACGGGGTTGTCCTCGGGAGGGTCGAATACGCTATGAAGGCAGTGTCAGAGCAGCTTCAAGGGTATGAGGGTGCAGGAAATGACTCACAGGCATTTGTCGTCAACGACCTTGATCACCGGCCGAATACCGCCCCTCTGGAGTTTGGGAGGTGCAGCGGCGAGAGAGCCGTCGCCCAGGAACATGGTGCCCTCATCGCTTCGTGTTCTGCACCTGGTCAGCACCGTGACATGATCCTCGTAGTAGAAATTGGGCTGGCATACAGTTGCGCTGCCTCTCGGATGGTAAAGGGTCGCACTCGGACTATAGACGGCCAAAAGTCAGCATTCACGCCCAGCCAGACGTAAGCCAGTGACGTTTGGACGAACCTGCGACCGTGATGGACGAAGCTCCGGGGTCGACAACCATGTTGTCTGCTGTTGTAATTCTCTGTCGTCTCTTTTTCGCGTGGAGAAGGAAGGAGCACTCGGACTCTTCCAAAAGCTGTAAATAATTCGAAGTCCCGCCTCCGAGTCCTGTCCGGCTTCTGTCGTGGGCGTTGCGGGTGCGGGTGCGGGTGCGGGTGCAGCAAACGGGGTGAAATCAAGAAATAAACAAAGCCGCTCTGCAGCGCGGACCAAGCATTAGCAGAGACGAAACGGGGAAGGAATTAATGAGATGGCGAAGCAGCTGTTGGGGGGTTAGGTAGTGAATGAGGATTGCTTCTGCTGCAGGGTCGCAGGTGACTTGTCGAGTGAGTGGATGAAGCTCTGCAGATGGATAAGAGATTAGGAACGCGTGAATCCAATGTCTTGAGAAGGGTCTCGTCTCTCACTCTTGCTCCAGGTGCCGCAACGCTCGGCTACCTGCTGTGACTGACGTTTGTTGTTTTTCCCTGGGCGGGCTCTCAGTGCCGCGTTGCCCCTAACAACCGGGAACCTTTTTAGCGAGGCAGATGTCGACCCGCTAGTCCGCAAACGGCTGGCTCTGGGTCCATATTTCGAGGCACACATGCGAATGAGGCAAAGCGCCATCAGCGGCGCCACAGTCAGCTAGCGTTGAGGCTAGTACATCGGCCTCAGCCACAAACAATTGCCTCCAAAAGAGGACAAAGGAGCTGCTCGACTCCAAACAAAACGCCAGCATCAGGCCGTTATTAGCGGATAATACTGCAGAGGGGCGATTCTCAATTTTTCCCGGAGATTCTGGAGACCATCACCCTGATTTTGTTTGGCCAGCTATCCTGGATCTCCATTCGTCATCATTAAGCCAATAAAGTCCGCCTCGACCTACCTGAAGTAAGGTAAGGAAGGTATCTTGGTTCTAAGATCCCATCTTCTAAGACTTAGAAGACGGTCACGAAAACACCTAGAGCCACAGCAAACATCCCTGTCATGACGCCGTTGGCCCACATCCTCGCACCCGCGTTCTTCTCATTCCCCTTCTACGCAAGCCTCGTCGCGTTCTCGCTCCCATGACCTCCCACGACCCCGGGACTGCTCGTGAACGTCGTCTGATTATACTTGCCTTGCTCATCCCGTCCAAGCAAAAAGCTCTCAGGTGGTCCGAGATACGACTTCCTCACGCCTCCGAGGTCAACCACGATCTTCTGCACGATGATGTTGGGGAGAAGCGCCCAGATTCGCAGTGTGTAGGCACCCTCCTGAGTGACGTTGAAGGAGGTGGTCGTGTAGTTGCCCGTCAGACCCCAGACGGCATCGCCTACTGCATATCCCCAACCATCCGGCATATTCTGACCCTCCGTCTTACCAACCGGCTGCACCGTCTTGGGCTCCGGCTCAACGCCGCCAGTCGGGTACAGCGAGATCCCGTACTCCAATGGGTTGCCATCTCCGAGATAGTTCGAAGACGGCGAGATGTACAAGGTGACGTTGGCCTTGCTGGTGTTGGTAAATAGGTACATGTTATACTCGAGCGCCGGGCCTTCGCCGAGCTTGACCTTCTCCGAGTCAGCCGGATACAGGCCCACGCCGCCAAGGGTTCGACCGTAGTTCTCGAAGACGTGGTACTCGAGACTGCGGTTACTACTCGACGTCGGCGAAACGATGTTCTGGTAATGAGGACCCTCGATGGACACATGTCCATCAGACTCGACGAAGCCCTCAGTAAAGTTGGACGGAACAGCTCTGTTGACGAACGGAATGATGACTCTCTGCCCCTGTCCAGCATACCTCTCCAACCCGCGGCACGGCGTTGTCACATTGACGTAGACCTGCGTGGCATTGGGAGCCGCAGGAGCGTTCTGCCAGTCGATGGAGACATAGACCCGAGCATCAGTGCCGTTGTCGCCGCCCACGGTTCCACTGTACTGCGACAGCTTTACCCACGGCTGCCATGGGCTCGCCTTCCACTCACAAGCCTGCGTGCCGCGCGTGAAGACTTCGAAGTAGCGGGTCACCGCTCCGTACGGGTCAAGAGGCGGCGTAGCGAGGTCGTTGGCGGAGTTGGTGTGCCACTGGTCATCTCCTTGCACACTGGCATTCGAACCTTCAACTCCGACACCAATCTGACCGCCCAGAGAAGGGAACGCCGTCTGGACAAAGCGCATATCGGGCAGGGTGTTCCTCATGGGCTGTTGCCAATACCCGTCATATCCCAGATGAGTTTGGTCAAGCATGTGTTGCCACTTGCCGTCCAGCAAGTTGTTCCACCTGATGGTAAGGTTCGCGTCGGCAGCCAGCAGAGCCCTAGACTCATCAATGACATCGTTGGCCAGATTGCGCTTCTGTCCAGCATACAGCTGGTTTTTGGCGCCATTAATCTGGATCTTGTGGAGGATCTCGCCCGCCATGATGGGATGCAAGATCATCTCAAAGAAGGCGGCTTGGTACTCCTCGTCAAGAGAGTCGTATACGGCCTGGGCCTGCTCGTGGAGGATAGCCCACTGCTCCAACACGGCATCCGCCTCGTTGTAGTTGATGACCGAGTAGGTATGAGGCTCAACGAGCTCGTATTTCCTACGAGCCGCGTACATGCCGTATCTGGTCATGATGTCGGTAATGTTTGATGAGTGATCGCCGCCAAACTCGCGCGTGGCCCAGGCGGTGAGCCAAGCTTGTGTGTTGCCAGGTCCCCATTTTTCCGTGTCGTATGCCAGGTCAAAGAAGTGGCTGATGGGAATCTCGAGAGGCTTCAAGTCGCCAACATTGACGATCCAGATTCTTCGGGCTTGACGGGCGAAAGCCAGGTACATCTATTCATGTCAGTCAAAAGCTTGTTTGGAACGATTTGAAGAACTTACCTGCTCTGCAGTCTTTTCCAGCTGGATGGTGTTGATCCACTTGTAATCACGCGGGTCACCAACATAATCGAAGTGGTAGTAGACGCCGGCACCGCCGCTTCGGTCCGTTTCGTTGGTCAGAGGCAGTCTTCTGACATTGCCCCAGTTGTCATCGGCCCAGAGGAGGGTGATGTCTTCAGGCACGTGAAGGCCCTTCTCCTGGTATGACTGCACCTCCTTGTACAGACACCAAAGGGACGGGACAGTCGAGACATCCTCAATCTCAAGTCCTTCGGCAATAATCTTGCGCTGGTTCTCAACAAGCTTCTCTAGCATGGCGACGATGGCTTCGACACCCAAGTTGCCCTCGATAGCTGTGTCGCCAGTACCGCGCATGGCCATGGTCCACAGGCTGTTACGCGCATATGGCTTGGCGCGCTGTACGCCATAGCGGAAATACTCGTCGATCGTCTTGTTGTTGAGATTGTAGGCCCACTGTCCTTGATAATACGTCCTGAATTCGTTCTGAGCACGCATCAGAGGCTCCGTGTGAGAGCCGCCGAGTACGACCTCGTAGGCATCGAGAAGGGACTGGTTGTACGGGTCATCCACATAGAAGATGTTGCCCCAGAGCGTCGGCCAGAGGTAGTTGGCACGGAGTCGAAGAAGCAGTTCGCCCACCAGGCTGTAGAAATGGTGGTTGTACCCGGCCGCGTTGTTCCAAGTGTCATTCCACTGGGTTCTTGTGTGTTGTTAGCATTCAGTTGCGGCATAAGAGGCGACGACACGTACGACACCCAGCTGGAAAGACCTGGCTGCTCATCGTTGAGGAAAAAGCCGCGGTACGTGACCGACGGCGATCCCTGGACCTTGCGTTCGGGGAGAACGTAAATTTCTTCCGCCTTCTTCGTTGGAACATCCGCCCAGAAGTACCAAGGGCTGACCCCAATCTGCTCGCTAACATCGTAGATGCCGTAGATGGTGCCTCGAGGGTCACTTCCAGCAATGATGAGGGCGCGAGAGCATCCCGCAATTGGCTCGTCGACTAACTGGCTCACGAAAGCTTCCCATTTTCCCTCAATCTCGCTGACGTTGAGCTTCTGAGCCTTAATGAGATCATCAATGTACTTGGAGTGTCCGATCGTACCAGCTATGACGACCGTAGAGCCAGGAGAAGGGTCGGTATAGCTGGGTCCGGAGAATGATTCCTCTGCTTCGACACGGTACTGGATCTGTTAACTCTTCTGTAATTGTTGGCTGATTCCTGTGGACTCTTTGTCCAATGCTGCGCAACGGTCGAGGCAGTCTCACTCAACTACCAAGTAGTGACCAAGGTTCACTTACAATCGTATTGTTGCTAACATCGACTGGGGCGAAGCTGTAAAACGCAGGCTTCGAACCACTCTCACCGTTGCTGAGTGTGTAATTGGTGCCCGTCACACGTCCAAAGTCCAAAGCTAGATCGCCAGCAGCTCGAATGACACCCCAGTAGTCGTCGCTAGACACCAGAACCTGGCCAGCGTTGACATTACCTCCGGCAATTTGGAAGGCTTCTGGGGTTCTTTGGAACGAAACGATGGCCTGTTGCCCAAGAGCCGACACGAGCGGTGCCAGACTCGGGAGAGCCGCCAGAGCGAGAGGCTTCATGGTGAAGATGATAGACCCCCACCTATCGGACTGAGACTAAGGCGACTTCGATGCTGATTTGCTCGCTGATTCTGCGAGAAGGCGACAAGTCGCCGCCTAAAACTTCACAGCAAGGAAACGCGTGCACCAAAAGCAACCAAGAGAGTGAGCAACAGGGGAACGTAGACAGCTGCTCGGGAAATAGCGCCAACTATTATATAAACTCTCAAAAAGAAAGCTCGTTTGAGCGGGACGATCCAACCCTCAAACCAGGAACGGTTGGAGGAGCAGCCCAGGATGATGCTTCCATGGGGAAAGTAGATTGAACAGGCATGGCGACGTAGCATCCATCGTCACACGCAACCAGCGGAATGGCAGCATCAACGCAACAGCTTCTCTTTGAGCCAGTAGGAGAGCAATTTTGGTACGGAGGGACAGCCGTATTCTTCCTCTTACATTGGATGATCGTGCCAGACCGACGGCTAAAGAGGGTCCCAAGAGACCAACCACTATTCACAACGGGTCGGGAAGATGGCTGGCCAGCGTCTTGGCCCCTGTGGGAAGAAAAGCCGTCGTTCCACGAGATCAAGAAAGCCCACGAAACCCCGGCCTCCGCAGATGCTTTAGTCGAACTTCCCCGCAGCCCAGCGCACCGGCTGCGCGAAGCGAACGAACTTTGCCGGCATGTTTACCCCACGTCGTTCGACAACATCCGCCACACCATTCTTTGCCTTACGCTGAGGAGAAGCAGACGTACTGAAACCCCATCGCTTCTAATGAGGACTACGCAAATATTGATGAGGTAGGTACGCGGTCAGTTCGGTATCCTGTGATATTGCCCACGAGTCCGAAGGGAAGATAGCACAAACCAACCAGTTACCCCAAACATCGCGCAGTTGGAGAAGATGGAGGAAGTGGGTGCGAGCCAACGGTAAAAGTCTCTGCGGGGATCATGTGTTCCCGTGGCATCTGAAGTGGAGATATCGCATTTAGCCGCAAGCTGGTTGTCTCCACGCTTAATTTGCATGATCACCTAGGTACCTGGGACTACGGTATTTCCCTCTTCTAATTATCCGGTAGCAGTGTGGTACGAAGCCCTATCTTAACATCCCCAGAATTCGATTCTGAGATGAGATCATAAGGACGTACTGTGCCGAGACGACATCGATCCGTCCTGGCCCTCAGGTTGTCAAACGCTGTCATCAACAAACAGATCACTGCTGTGCTGATACAGCGGTTGAGAATCACCAGGGCAGCGGATAATCTCGAGCCAGATTTGTTGACATTAGGGTGAATACATCTCGGTATCCTGGGGCAAAAAGTCGATGACCCTGAGTCCACAGGATACAGAAAGGCAAAGGGTCGCTTGTCAAGCTTTGGTCCCTCATCCGAGAAGGAAGGATTTCAAGAACCGCGTTTGCACAGCTGCAGGCCGTCGGGACCTGTAGACGAAGTCGCCACTGACGAAACCACAGTTGCTTCGGCCTCCTGTTAGTTAGCATCTGGGCTCACTCGCTGGACTGTCGTATCATTCCGAAGCGCCAAATCTGCGATCTTGTTCAGCGTCATGGCCTGCGATGAGAACAATGACGGAGTTTCCAGTGCATTTCTTACAGTTACGTACATCCTAAACCCAGCTACGCCGTTTTAAAAAAACTCCGCTCCGATGCAGTGCCGTCCCTGCCGCGAGTGTGAAAGTCTGCGCCAGTTCGCGTGGGCACCTAGCGAGAAGCACAGCGATTGAGTCCGACATTCGGTTCGCGCAAACCCTTCGATCACGAAGCGGCTGCAGTCCATGCGTACTTTGGTAGCTGTGCCATCCGCTCTTCGGGACTGACGTCCGTATCCGCGTAAACCATTCTGACGTTCTTGTCCTTGTCCTTCTTGGACTTCTTGTCTCCAGCTGTTGCCTCCTCTTCATCCTCGGGTTTCTTCGGCGCCTTGATGCCGGACTCAGCTCTGCGAATGAGCTCATCAATCTCGTCTCCGTGCTGTGCAGCTCCAGAAACAAGCTCTTCGACGGTCTGGCCACCTGTGTATTGGGTAGGAGCAGTAGCGCCATTCCAAAATTGACCACCATACTGGGGTGGTCGTTGAGGAAGGCCAGGTGTCGCTTGCAGGCCACTGGTTGGTCTCGGTGGCACAGACGACGGAGAGAAACCATTATAATTGGCCGGCGGATACTGGGGAGCGCCAGGGGCACCTCCAGGTGGGAATGTTTGATCGGGAGTAGCACCGTAAGGCGCTTGGGGCGGAGGGTATGGAGAGTTGTTCTGGGCACGGAATGTTAGCTACCAAATGTTTATTGGTTGAAGAGACAAACGTACGAATGCACCAGGACTTGCGCTTGCGGGCGCGCCGCTGGCGGGACTGCCGCTCGTGCCTGCGGCCTGCTGGGCGGCCCTTTTCGCTTTGTGCTCGGCAAGGCGCGCCTTCAGCTCTTCTGGTGTCTCGACCTTGAGCTTCTTTCTCGGTTGTTTCGCTTGACCAGGCAGCGGATTACCGGTCGCAATACGGCGATCCTCCTGGGCCTGATAAAAGTTCTGGATGATGCGGTTTCGGTGCTGGTCCAAGATGTCCTGTGGGATACCCTCCATGCCGAAGATTTCGACATCTAAGCCTTGTCTGTTCGGCAGCGCATTCTCGACCTGAGTGAGCGTCTCCTTGTGTACTTGATTCAAATGAACGGAAAGACCTGGAAGAACGAGCAGATTAGCACAAAATCGCCAGGGCGACGACGCGCATCAGGCATACCTCCAGCTGTGTTCAGACGACGACCACATCGGTCGCACTTGAAATGCTTCGCCTTTTGATGCGAGATCAGGAGCTTCAGATCCTCGAAATCACGCTCGCCTGGGAGAAGTCAGTTTCGTGTTAAGAAGGATGCGGGTAGTAAAGAGGCATACAGTAGTAGCACCATGGGCGCGAGAGAACGTCCTCAACGTCGGGGTGACCACGCTTCTTCTTTCCCATCGTGACGACTTCGAATCGGTCAAAGATTAATTTGATTACAGTTGAATCGCGCGATTAGGCGGAGCTAAAGGGAATGCGGGTAAATGGGTGAAGCTGTCCGCAAGGTAGGCACCGAGAAGGGATTTGACGCGATACGGAGTTACTGTTCAGCAAGCCGCCGAACCTTCGCAAGCGACGCAGCGGGACTTGGGAGCGATTGGCCACTAGCCGGATTTGGATTAAGCCTTTCCACGGCTGAGCTGTGGCTGACCCTCAAGAAGTGGCTGGTGCCTTAACCATTTAAGGACTGCACGGCCTTATTTCGGACTTAAGCCAGGCGGGCGACCTCGTCTTCACTCATCTCACAGAAGCACACAGGACATTAAGTCATCTAGACACCTGGCTCATCAAACTTCCTTCCTTATATTTAAACACCTTGTGTCAAATGCTTCTAAATCTTTTGACTAGGCTCGCTCGTTGACGTCTGCCGCCTCATCTCACTACCTTATCTCATGTGCTACACACCCAATTGATTGTTACCCTCCATGAAGAGAACGACCTAGCGTCGAGTCCTGAACTGCATAGCATCCTACTTCGTTTAGGAATTGTTTCTCATGATTAATCACTTAAGAGTCTGTTCCTTTTTTCTCTCTCCTCATTCTTTCATTAGCGAGCGTTCGGCGCTAGTTCTCAGATATCCGACGACCGCGACTGAAGCGATACCGTTTAGCCAGTTACCAAGATCTCTCACAGCCATATCTCACACCCGCACCAAGCGGGATCTGTCAAGCACAAATGTCGGGACTACTTCCAGATGAACTCTGGGTATCCATTCTCTCCCATCTGCCAGACTTCAACTCTCTGAAAAATGCAGCCCTCACATCTCCCACATGGCTTCGCTGCGCCCCCTCCGCATGTCGCCAGGTCACCTTGAATGAGATAGGACCCAACACCCTCCCAGATGTCATCATGGCTCTCGAGTCGTCGAGAGTAGACAGCAAAGATTATGATCTCGTCGTGGAATACAGCGACAGCTACCTCAAGAGACGACCCCCTATTCCTCCTATGATAAGCCTGGCTGAGGGCGCCGCACTTGCGGAACTACGTCAGTGTACCCGACACCTAGCAAATAAGTTTCAAGACTTCGCACTGCACCGTCTCACCAGGGAACAATGCAGCCTGGCCAATGACCGTGTTGACTGGCCGCAGCCTCCATCGTTAGCAGACGAACCCACGGCCGCGGAGACGGCTCGTTTTCAACGAGCTCTATACCGCTTCGAGGTGTACTGTAACTTATTCAAGGATCCCGAAGTCGTTATCTTCAACCTGGATGTTGTAAATTTCCAGAGAGCTCACTTTTTCGACCATCTCTCTCCTTGGGAGGTGGAGCAGTTGGTTGCCGCGCGGGACTTCCTTGCAGCCGTCGTCGTCGGCCCTCGTAAGTCGCATATTCAATGTTTGTCTCACAGCCACTAACATAACGACAGCGTTGCATACGCTCGTAGAACTCAGAAAGCTCCAGGCACTATCGAAACACCACTGCGGCCCTGTCAATAGGCAGGTGGTGTACTGGACCGATCCCGTTCTCCCGCCTCATTTGGAGCGTGGCGACTGTCACATCAAGCAGAACCAAGCCCGTCTTCTCAGCTTCGGGATCAAATTTCTCTACAAAGTCTCCGTCACGCCCGGGACTCAGTTCTACGAGCTGTTGCTCACCGTCCCACGGCAGCCTAGCTACAACAGCTACAATCGCGTCGGCCAAATCTACGCCTGGTTTTCCGACGCTGTCGACAAGTCCAATGAGTTGCGTAACTCCGATCTGCCACAGGACATGCCGGTGGCTGCATGGCCACAGGAGGACTACAATAAACATGTACGGCGGTCATTAGTCTCCGACGACCAGGACAAGGGACCCGAAGAAGCTTGGTACTGGGCATATCAATCGTTTCCAGGTTTTGAGAATAATGACTTGCGAATGACTAATTGTCGCTTGTTTGGGCTATTCTTTTGGGATTCGGAGCGATTGGAAAAAGTGAACTTCTTTACCCGGGTGGACTTTTGGTGGTGGAGGTGGGAAGGTGGTCGACAGCCAGATTTCGACTGGGATATTGAAACGACGATCTTCCAACGCTACTGATCCCTTGAAAACGGGACCAAAAGGCCCAGAGGAGGATTGAGGGAAGGGCGGGGGGGAATCAGTTGGGGTGCAGTAATTGAAGAAGTCAATATCTGGCAGTCGGTATCCAGCAAGACAACCCAAGTCCATGCCGGAGACCCATAACACTACACTGGGGAGGCTCGTGAAATGACGAAATGAATTGGATTGTTCCATGATGGATTTTTCTCAGTTTGTTCCAAACTTCTGAATGAGACCAACATGCTTCGGATTAAAGACACTGCACTTGCAACCTCAAGTCGAAGTCAACAAGGTCTAGCACTAAAAAAAGGAGATACGACAGTATGCTCCTCTTTTCAAAGAGACCATTGACGGCATACTTGATCTTCGAGACAGCTTCAATGACGACAAAGGGCACCAAGACATCGCCAATGATTCTCTTGATCATCCCATCAATGGCAGCCCCAGAGACTACCAATGACTTCTAGTGACCTCTGCATGGCTTGCCTCAAGCCCCTGAGCCTTTGCACCAGCCTGGTGACTTCAGCAAGCTGGAATGGCGACGACATCCAAGTTGAATGCCATCAGAAGGAGGAACGGACTGGTGCGGGCCCAGGTGCTGTGTTGGGGGCGTTGTGCTGGACGGGGAGTGAGGATAATCCTGCAATCTGATTGGTCCACACGGAGGAGGGAGCGCCCCAGGGACACTCACCATATAAAACCCCCAGATATCCCACCACCCTCCATTTCTCGACCTCTCCTCCTTCCCCAGGCTTCTTCACTTTCATCAGAGAACTTTCTCCCAACGCTCAAAATTCGTTTTGGCCATCACCTTGCATCTCACACGGGCCCCTGAACATCACCAATTCCCCTCAGACCCCTCTCAGAGCATACTTTGCTGCTTCCTAGGCCCCTCTCACTTCACTCCCACACCTCCACCACTTCGGTCTCAACGACTTCGGTAATTCTTCTTCACAACCATCGAGTAAGCCTCAATCATTGTGGGTAACATGGTTGTCCGCCTCCCAGATGATACTCATCACTGTCTAGGACGAAGCAATCATGGCCCTTGTGCCTCTTGCCTTTGAGACTCGCTCCGAGACCACCAGGCTATCCTACACCAGATCGCCAAGGAGCCCCGGAACCTCCATGGACCAGCGCATGCCATCATTGCGAGGAAACACTTCCCCTCACTCCTTCGGCACAGGGCATGCGGTCCAAAGCCCACGTGATCACCTTTCTCCCAACCCGCGCGAGCAGGCGTCGTCCCGGGAAATCTACCAAGAAGCGCAGTCAGCAAATGTCCATTCTGGTCACATGACCAGAGCGTCTGTCCACAACGCGGCTCCAAAGTGTCCTCGGAGTCCCCGGAAATCGAAAGCAAGCTCGCACTCGCGCAAACGCAGTGCAGATTCCAGCCTCATCGCCGTGGGAGCATGGAGCAGCCAAAGCCACCACCATCGTGACGGCCGCCACACCAGGATCGATCATCTTGGGCGTTTGGTCTCCATTCATGATGAAATCGCTGCTAAGAATTCGCCGATGGCTTACAACATGATGGACGACTTCATCCTCTTTCCAGAGGACACTGCAGAAAACACTACAGAGGACGCCATGGTTCCGTACGATGAGGCACCAGCACCACCGCGGGCACCCCGTATCTCTCGTCTGCGTACTCCGGACCTCGCACCGATGTCCGCGGATGTGCAGTTCTTCCCTTGCCTCGGTGACGAGAGGGAAGAAGATAGGATCAACGAGACGTGGTACCTCGCCGGACGAGACCGGGTTGATTCTCAGCGTCAGTGCCAACAAAGAACGCACGACCTTTCTCGTGGTGTTGTGACTTGAATGTTCTGGAGCTGACCTGTGTTGCAGTCAACGACGCCTTGGCCTATATGGCGAGCGTGGATGGTCGTCGGAGGATGCTTCGAAACTGAATGGTGATGAATTTCTGATTGTTCTCGCTGGCTTCTTCTCCTTCATGACGACAAATTCTTAGGACAGCATGCACTATGTGAAAGGGTCCGAGGCTAATATGCTCGTGGGTTTGGTGTGGAGTTCGGTGTTGGGTAACGAGAGGTTAACATCTATGCCTCATGATTCGGAAAGGAAACGTTGATACTGTACAGTTGAGAAAGCGAGTTTCTAAAAAGACCAAGTGATGAACTCCTCTGCAACAATGATCGTGGTGAGGTCATTTGTTTCCGAAAGGACCCGGTGGTCGTTGAATCCCAATGAATGGCATATAGATGGATGTCTAGACAGCTAGCAGGACGTCGAGTAAGACTGAGTCTTACAAAGAGTACAAGCAGATATTGGAGCATCACGTTGCCTTCGCGTGTTGTTTTCTCTCATATTGGACTTGGAATTTTAAAGGACTGCTAGGACAAGCCTGCTTTTTAGTCCTAGGAAGCTGAGGAAAAGAGGCGAGTGACGTTGGAACAAGGAAGAGGTGAAAATGCGGGTGGGGGGGAGAGACCCTGAACATTCAGCGTGGTCCGTGCACAGGGTGTCCCCAGTCACCGAAGGCAGATTTGCTCACCGAGGCTGCCTTACCCGGCTTCACCTCGCCTCACCGAACCCCACCGAGCCTTACCGATTCATGAATTACATCCCTTCAGCTGCGTAGTGCTACATCCGTTCATTGAACCGCAGATCTTTTGGATATGATTTCGGTCGGTAATATAGAAACTCGACATATGAATATTGGTAAATTCGTTGCTGATATCATTATTGTCTATGTTGTTTGCGCTGTAGTGCGGTTCGGCATGGTCGCCTTGTTTTATCACCATTCATTCAGCAGAACCTCCCTTTTGGAATAGAAAACAAGCGGTAAATTTGCAGTTAAATAGTTTCTTCTAATTGAAAGTTTTAGAAACATATGGTCTCGGCCAACCGCGGGAGGAACCCAAGCACATTGCGTCACTGTCTCAATGAGGCCTACTGCCAATGAGGCCTCACGCAAATGAGGCCAAAACAACCGCCACCGTCAGCAAGCCGCTGAGCAACTCGCACGGCAGCAATCAATCTTCAAATAGCGCCCTTGATAGGTCTTTGTTATTTATACCTGGAACCTTTCGCCGGAAGATCGATTGTCCTCATCACTCCCCACTTCCTTTCCATTATTCTCCAAGATTTAACAAATCAGTAGCCAATACTGGTAAAGTTGGCCGAGCGAAAACTCGCGTGCACCCAACAATACTTTCCACGGATTCTTCTCCTCAGCATCGTGGTCACTTCACTATGGCGAACCATTTCCAAAAACGCCTGACGAAGGACATCGCTGAGCTTCAACGGGAACCATACCCTCGCATTGCGTTACACACTCGAGCAGATGACGACCTCGAAAAGGCCTGTCTGGTAATCCAGCCAGAAGGCTGGATGCCAATACACATGACAGTTGAGTTCGGAGACCGCTATCCCCTGGTTGCGCCCAGAATCAGAATGAACACGAAAATACACCACCCAAACGTCTTCGACTCGTACATCTGCGCCTCGATTCTCAACACCCACGAAGGCTACACACCGGCATACACCCTCAAAGTCATCGCCATTCAGATGCTAGGCTTCTTCAATAGCGACGCCGTCGAGCAAATACACACCGACAAAAGATACGGTCTCAAGCAGTATCGAGAAATCAGCTCGACGATGAAGCAGTCGTTCGTGTGTGCGCACTGCGGGTTCGATGGCGCGAAAACCAAGGCGGAGATTAGGAAAGCCCGTCGATAAGCCTCGAAAACCCAATCGTCATCATCAGAAGAGCCACAGTCGAACGCTCTTCAAGGACGACGGCAGCGGTGTGGTCTCGCCAACTTCCCTGACGAGCTCATCCTGGCGATACTCGACGAACTCGGCTTCGAGGACCTCATCGCCTTCTCACACGCCTGGCCGCGGGTTGAGGAGGTCGTCGCAGCGTACGACTTGATTCGAATGCGTGAGCTGCAGTGCTTCTTCTCCAAGGAAAATCTCCAGAAGACGAAGATTGGCGTCGGAGTCCACGTGTCAAGGAAAGGGAGGCGATCCATCGAGTCCGAATTCGACCTGATTTCGCAGACGGCTTATAGGGACTTAGCTATCCGACAGTCCGTTCACAACGTTCCCTTCGAGTACTGGCTACCGTTGCCCTTATCCCGCCGTCATTGGGAGTCTGTCAAGGGCGATGCGGCCTCTATCTTGAATGCGCTTTCCAGGGAGGCGGGCTTGCTAAGCAAGTCCCCCGTCGAAGTTCTCGCCTCTTTCATGAACGATATTGTTGTGCGTCTCAACATGGTAGAAGCGCCGCCTTCCTCCCAAGAATTGCATCACAACTTTCTCTACTACGACCAGACCAAAGCCAGGCAGAAGAGCACTCTACGCCACGCGCCGGAGAAGGCGATAGAATCGTACTTTCACTTATTCCATCTTCTTCTTTGCTTAGCGACCGAGAATGAACACCTCGTAAGTGCCGCCAACTCCAAGATCACTGGCTTCATGAACGGACAAACGTCCAAGACTGCGTGCCCCAATCTGGGCCACCTACTCGTCTATCTACTCATCAGCGATATTCCAATCACGGACATGGTTCGCAAAACCATAATCACTGAAGCCATAACGCGGAACGTTGTCTGGATGCTCGATAAGCGGGGTGCCAACATGCCGGAGCTGAGCTACCTGGAGCCAGACAAGGTCTCGCACTACCGCCTGAGGAAGACCTTCGAGGCCAGTCGCACCTCATACCGTCTTCTCATGTTCTCCGACCTTTTCCGTCGCATTGCGAGACCGTCCATCGACAATCAGAGCCTTTTACAGATTCGGGACGAGCTTTTCGACCGCCATGGGGCACCGCCCACCGGGGCTGCACTCCATTTGTCGACCGAAGTCCGTCGTCTTCACGACATCGACAATTTTTGGGACTTCTTCGTGGAGATGGGCATCGAGCAGAAGCCAGGCATTGAATGGTTCACGAACCATCTGCGCCAATGCGTAAATAACAGCATGAACATGGGCTACTCGGTATGGGGTGTGTCGGAATCGACAGCATTGGCCCTCCGACAAGATTGCGAACCAGCAGTTGGCGTATACATGAGCGCATACGAAGGATATGAGCCGTTTCAGAAACTACAGAGGGCTACATTCTTCCAGAATAAGAAGCCTGCGCAGCGGCGCATCCGTCGGAGGTAGAAGTGTTCATTCAAGAGGCTATTAGGTGGGGGTTAGGGAGTTGACGTTATGATACCCTGGTGATTTCATCGTAACGGAGTACGAATTAATCGATTCGAAATTCCAGTCTCTTTGCTGAGCTTCTACACGTAGTCACTGCTGGTGTTGGTATCACTGTGATCGTTCTCGTCGTACGTTCTCGTCGTACGTTCTCATCGTCGCTGCCCTTGTCCACGATGTGTATAATTCTCCGTACCTCTAAGTCGCCTTTGATCGGCCAAGGCACAGAAGATCGCCGCCTCGCGGAATCCCATCCCTGACTTCCGTGTCATTCATCCTATCGCACTACTGCCCCTCCCATCGAACCCCAGCTCATGTCTCCGATCATCACCATCCACTTCCGCAGCCATGCCCACCCCATCCATCTCATACAACCGCCGTCCGCCAAGCTCCTGAACGCCCCTTGTGCTTCTCACACACGATCTCTTCATCCTCCCTGACACCCATCGACCGCTTTTCGTGCCGCCGATAGTAGAAGGTAACAACCGCAAGCACAACACCGCCACCGAACCCACCGACGCCCAGTGCGACGCCCACAATAGCACCAATGCTCATCCCAATATAAGACTCAGAGTTCTCAAAACCGTCAGTCTTAGTCGGCACCGTCACCGTCTGCGTCGCCGTCCTTGACGTCCTATCCACCGTCATGGAATCAGTCGCGGACTTTGACCTTGCAGAGCTGGTCGTGGCTGCCATTACCTGATCAAAGCGTTCCCAACCGTCGCCGCCGGAAGCCTGAACACGGCAGTGGACGTCCTACAGCACCGCGTCTTCGTCCGATTCGCAACAGTAGTCTGCCTCTTTGGCATAGCCTTGTTGGTCGCATTGCCAGACTTGAACACCAGTGCTGCGAAAATCGTAGGCCGACGAATTATCAGGAGAGTCCTGGTCTAGAAGCCAAATCGTTAGTTTTCGACATTTCATAGCAACGGGCGGGAGATTGAGCGGAGAGAAAGCCGCACTTCGCAAGCATTGCCGTGTAGACACCTCGCTCGTCCATTGAGCATCTGCGCATGTCCCGCGGGCATGGCTCAAGCCGCTATACCCGTCGTTCCTTCCAGGCTGCAAAGTCCGTTGGACAGGCATGCCTTAGCCGAGCCGCAGCACATGCTCACCGGAGCCTAGACGTTGCAGGACACATCGGCGCTTTGCCTACCATTGGGGTAGTAGCAGAGGAGTTGTGCCGTCGTGGTCTGTAGTGAAAGGCCCGTAACCGGGAATAACACGCCGCGGCGCAACACATCTCCTGATGGTAAGTATGCGGATACCCCTATAAGGTGAAGGAGGTTTAGGAGTTGAGTTGATGAGGGATGAGACAGCAAGGAGAAGAAGTGGACAATCGGATTGCTCACTTTGAGCAAGGAGTGAAGAAAAGAGCCGCAGTATGTTGGCAATTGGAAATATCTTAGATAACCGGTTCGCTCTGCCCTCATTACTTATGGCTGCCGAGGCTGATACCTGGGTGGGACATTAGCCTGCGATTAATATCAATTTGGGGCTCTTCATCTGTCGTCTAATTAGTTCTATCTCGCAGTCGTTCCGCGTTAACCTGGAAGAGTCATGTATCATGCGCCGAGGGAATGCATTGACTCAACCTGTTCATGATTCCTGCCGTGGCTGCGTGCGAGGGTTCTGATGTCGAAATGAGGACTTAGTTTAGAGTAAGGTAGTATTTAAACCCCTTTTCCGGCTCCAACCAACTGTTGAGCTCCTCTATGGTATCCTAATGAACAATGTAAACGCTCGCTCCTTTAATGTATGGAACTGTTCACGATCTTGGGGTCTCCGCTGACCTTCCCATTCCAATGCGAATACTAGTATTTGGTGGTGGTATCATTCCACCTCCCTTCTGCCAACGAGTCCCCAGGTAAATGCCAACCGCTGCCCAAAAACGCCGCCGATATGCAAAAGAACAAGAATGCCGTTATCCGAACTCTACTCGCCTACCTCCGCGCGGGAGCTTGCTGCTTCATCTGTATCCTCCGGAGCATCATCCATGTCGATCTGTGCTCGAATTTCTCTGTCTTGGGATTCCAGTGACCCCAGACGTCGATAACGACGTAACCTCTGGGTAGCTCAATTTCTACGAAACCCGACACGAGGATGCAACCTCGCGGAGGGTGAGCCCTGGTTGGTCTCCATGACTGGGCTAGTTTCTTCTTGAATTCCCTTACGGGTTCGTTGGTGATCTGCTTCATGCCCGCAATGTGGGAGATTGCCGTATCCCTGAGAAAATTAGTCCTCCCACCGCTCTCACTTTCTCCCGACTGCGGCGAGTCGGACGTCTTGCTGACGTTGTGAGAGGTGTTTTCCGCTGGAGTTCCATCGGGTGTTTGGCGGTTGGTCGACGGGAGGGGTCCTGGGGCCTTGGCCTGTTGCATGTTACTAGGACGAGTCGGCGGGAAGGGCTGCGCTGGCTTGCTCGATTCGAAGCCGAGTAACCGAGAAATGTCCGCGAGATGTTGCTTGAGAAGCGCGGATGTGAACGCCCAAGTCGACACTGTCATGGCTTCTGGCCAGAGAATCTTGTTTAATCTGTTGACGGTCAAAGAGTCAACTGGCTGGGTAGTCCAATACAGCCCGTCATCTTGAAACAACAACCTGCGGAGCGTCAGCTGCCAGAGCACGGAGAGGAAATGCAGATTCTCATACCCAGAGGAGTAGTAGACCGGAGGTGGACGGTACGGGAAATCAATGTCAAGCCACCACCTGCGCATCTTCACCACATTGCCGCATCGCGCGGTAATAGTCGGATGCCTCTCGACAGCGTTCCGCACCCAGTTCGCAAGATCGCCTGCAAAAGTCAGCAAAAATCCACGCGCCATCGTCGTTCTACTCGTACCGCGTATTTGATCCTGCAGCTCCTTATTCTTGCTGATCTTGACGTACTGTTGCCACTCCGGATCAGTGCCCCGGTATGGCGGTTGTCCAACTTGCTTGGTCGTGAACGGGAAAGGAATGAACCAAGGCTCTGTCTCTTCTTCCATCTCTTCGTCTAGCGCCTTCTTTTCCGCCGCGGAAAGGCTCTCGTATTCGCGGTCTACATGTCGGAAGAAGGGGTTCAGGACTGTTGACCAGTACATGTGCCAGCAGGCGAGCGAGATGCCGGCGCCGAGGAGGAAGGTTCTGAGGAGAGTTGAGCCATGCATGTCTAACAAAGAGACCCGGTTCCATGCTTACCTGGCCTTGAATCTTGGTTTGGTGATCTTAACCCTCTGTATGACGATCGTTTGCTGGCTGGGGACCTTCGGCGCAAGTGCCCGAGCAGCAATCGTGCTTGCGCGTGGCCGGAATAAGCGCCACATGGTGATTGCTTTAGGGGCACGCCGGGCGACGGCGGCCGTAGGAGGACCGATAACAAGAGGAGCTCGCTTTCGTTCGGCGACGGGCCGATCAGGACCTCGAAGACGGGGGACGGAGGAGCGCTCGCTGCGTCTGATGACTGAGGCGGATCGGAGAGGGGAGCAGTCGGACGTGGGATAGACGGATGCAAGAGATGAACGTGTGATACAGCGGCAATAGAATATAGGAAGGCTGTTGAATGATGGAGAACAAAATCGAGATTGAAAGCGGCGACTCGAGTGCCCTTTCTGCAGATGTTTGGCCAAAAACTAGCAACCTTGGAGCGGCCGCACTGCCAATTCGACGGTTGGTTGCGTTGCGGCGGCGCGGCTGTCTGGCTGGCTGCACTTTGGCTGGGTGGTTCTCCGCTCATCATCCGTACGCCGGTGGAAGTTCTAGGCGCGCAGCGGAAACCGGCGCACAGTGTTTGCTAGGTAGCGTCCTTACTAGAAACCTAACTAGCACTCACCCCGCCAGCCCTAGAGTCTCCCGGCAGTGCATGGCCGCTCCCTACCTACCTTAGGTAAGGTAGGAACGGCTGCCCTGGCCGGCGGGACCCGACAGATCCCGGCTCAGCCACAATCGGATAAATGAGCGGGCCGGGAGCCACCGTCCCGTCCCTGTCAAACGGTCCCGTTCAGTGTCTAGGACATGCTCTACGGCAGCTTGACTTACGTGCCGACTCGACGCAGCTTTGGAGATAGCAGCAGCAGCAGCAGCAGCAGCAACCTCAAGCAGCATCAAGCTCGCCCATCCTCTCACAACATCATCGCTGCATCCCATTCTCGAGTTTCGTTCCCGAAATTCGACATCATGAAGCTCTCCGTGGGGCTTGCGACAGCCCTGGCCGGCGTCGCGACCGCGCTGTCCTCCGACCAGCCCGCTGACGTATATCTCCTGCAATCCACGAAGCAGACCTCGACCTCCGATATCCCCTCATTACCACGACAGATTGCCCGCCTCATCCTCCTCCAGCGCCTGTCACCTGAGGGCCAGCATGGAACCTGGGACCTTCCCGAGTCCATGTCCAACGAGAAGGCCGTCAACTACCTGAACGAGTTCGGCATGGCGCCGCAGGGTCTCTTCAGCAACGCCGCCTCCTCGAACCCATCCCAGCTTGTCGTCATGCTCGAGGGCATTACAGGCGACGATGACAAAACACTTCAGAAGTCCTTGGGCGCAGGCCCGAGCTTCAAAGTCGGCGATGTTCCCTCCGCCGCGGCCAACAACCTGTTGCTGGCCAACGACTTCCAGAACGTCGGCGTTACCCAGAAGGGCTGCCATTTCGAAAAGGCCATCAACCCGTTCGCCGAGGAATGCTGGAGCGGCAAGTCTTCCGTCGTCAGATACGATGCGAAGAAGGTACGTCTGATTGCTCCATCGAGACTCAAATCCATCTCGTGCTAATGCCCCTATAGGACTACTCGATTATAAACTCCATTAGCGAGAACGCCTCCCTTCTCCGCCAGCTCGCCCAGAATGGTGAGATGGAGACGACCTTCGTCGTCATGCCTGAGTCCTCCCGCAACTCCCAGATTCGCTACTGGTCGTCCAAGCCCGAGGAGCTTCGCCGTCGTCAAGTCGAGGAAGTAATGAAGACCGACTCCGACAAAACCACCAAACCCGCGCCCACGAGCCCCGCCGAGACTTCTACCCCTTTCCCCGGCCAGATCAAGCGCGGCAGCATCCCCTCTTGCTTCTCCTCGGCTGAGGCTTGCGTCAAGGACACAAGAAACTGCTCCGGACACGGCGAGTGCGTGAACAAGTACCAGAAGGCCGACGGTCAGTCCGCTGGCACCTGCTTCGCCTGCACCTGCTTGGCTACCAAGTCCAACAAGACCGGCAGCGTCACCCACTGGGGCGGCCCTGCCTGCAGCAAGATTGATGTTAGCGTTCCCTTCTGGCTCTTCACTGGTTTTGGCATTGCTTTGATCGGCACCCTCTACTTTGCCGTCTCCCTTCTGTTCAACGTCGGAGAGGAGCAGCTTCCTGGCGTCATTGGCGCTGGTGTTTCCAAGTCGAAGTAGAGCCATCGACGATGATTCTCCACAAACAAGGAGAGTAGGGAGGGGTGCAATGGATGTTATGGCTGTGATTATAATTGGCAAGTGGTAGTGTGTACCATAGGTGTATTCTCATGCGGCGTTAGTATTGGCAGGACATTTCTCTCTGTTCAAGGAGGGGTTATTTCTTAGACAACCGAAGAATTGAAGCAATGTTTCCATGGATTAGTCTATTTTGGGTATCATTAGGCGGGAAGATATCGCCGAGCTCTAACTCTCGTCCTCCAGGTCAGGTCGCTCGTTCGGTGTCGTACCTAGACTCTCCAAACCCCTCTCGACTCTGAGCTCACTCGCCCCGGCACTCGTGATCTGCCTCGCTGGCGACTGAGCAGCCGATTCCGCAGCAGAAGAACTACCAACTGCGCTCGTATACTTCTGTCCAGCCTCATTAAGCAACTGCTGCACCTCATCCTTTCTCGTCAGGATGCCCTCCTTCTCCCGTCTCAGCTCCTCCACCCGCTTCGTCTTGTCCGCGAGCTCCAATTCCATCGCCCGCATCGACGCCTGCAACCTTGACAAGCATTCCGATAGACTCGGCAGTGGTGTGATCTTGGGCGGCACTTGCAGAAGCTGCTCGGCCGGGTTCTGCTGAGGCTTCTCTAGCCCGTCCATGCCCGAACGTGTCTGCGCCGCCTCGAAGGCCGCACGTCGCTCCGCCTCGGACGCGTCCGACTCGTCGCTCGAGTCGCCCTCAGCCATCTTGATCTGCTCGGCCATCTCGCGTCGGCGACGAAGCTTCTCTTCCTTCTCCGCCTTCCTGCCCAGCGAAAGGCCTCCGTCCTCGACAAAATCGTCGAAACCCTCGCCCAGATCCTCGTCTTCACGAACAAGGCGCGTGTCGTCCTTCTTCTTCTTGCGCAGCGAGGCGCCTCCGTTGTCGTCGGCGAAGGATATGAAGTCGTCGGCCTGCTCTTCCTGCGCCAACCTCGCCCTGCGTTGTTTCCTCTCCTGGATCTCTGCTTCGGTGAGGATGCTCGTCTGCTGCGGTCGTGCGTTGTACTCGTCCGAGTTCACAATCACTGCGCCCTCTAGCTCGGACGGGTCCAGATCCATCTCGTCCTCATCCCGCATGCGCTGGGCAGCCATGTTCTGCGGTGTGTTGGGCGTTGAGTTCTGGAGCTCGTTCAGGTACTCCTTGCTGTACTTCGGCCGGTCCTCGTCCTCGTCGCGGAATGAGCGCATCGGCAGGCGGTTCTTCAGCGCGCTGTTCTCCAGAGCTTGGTGACCCAGCGTCGCTTTCTTCGGCGTAGTGTACCCCGCCCTTGCCCTATTGTCGTCTTCGCCGTCACCCTGGCTGCTGCCGAACGATAGTCTCGACGAAGACTGTCTCTTCTTTTGCTTGAGGGAGCCCGAACGGCTGACGGTCGGTCTGATCACCACGGGGCCGTCGTCTTCCTCCTCGTCTTCCCCCGGGGGCTTGGCTTTGGCCGAGTCGCTGATCGCAGCGCCGCCATTGGAGTCCTCGATCTCACTGAAATTGATGCTCTTGCGCAGTCCAGACTGGCGAAATGGTTTTCTTGTGAATTTTACTGCAACCGGCGCACCTTCTGCTACCCTGTTAGCCTTGCGTACGTCATCAGCGCATCGTCTCTGATCCGGGTTTGTGAACTCACCATCCTTTACGGGCCCCTGGCCGGTCGGCGAAGCATTTGGCGCGTCGTCGTCGTCCTCATCGTGTACTTTGATGACACGCGCTTTTCTTTTAGGCGTAAAAGAGCTCATTTTGGACAAGGGACGTAGAAATCCAAGGAAATTGTCGGCGTCGAGCATCCGTACTTCGAGGCCGCCTGCTCTAGTAGCACCTTGGTCGACACCCGCGATAAGCTTTCTTATCGGAAAAGCACGTGACACCGCCCAAATTTCTGATAACGAGCAAGCCAGGCTCTCATCAGCCAGGATACGAGCCGCAGAGAGCTCCGTCGCGTCGCAAAGCTTACATCGCGCCTGCCATCAACGACTTCGCCAACCCACCACCAAATCCGTATACAATCACCGCATAGAGCAAGATGGCTCCCGCCCAGCCCGAGCTGAAGAAGGTACGGCGACCCATCGTCCTGAAGGACATCCCCGAGTCGCCAGACTTGTATGATGTACTATCAAAAGATTGGAGCGCCATCCTCGGCCCTATTCCATCGCCGCATTCCCTCCGAGTGTCATAATCAAGGAAGCTAACAGCTGCCGCAGTATCTTGACAAGAGGCTATTCGTTCAACTGAACGGCAGCCGCAAGGTCATCGGTGTTCTCCGCGGTTACGATGTACGCCTTACCCCCCCCCCCCCCCCCTCCCACACCAAAAGTCACTGATGCAAGCTAACACTACCCCCCAGGTCTTCCTGAACATCGTCCTGGACGAAGCGGTCGAGGAGAAGGAGGGCGGGGAGAAGGTTCGCTTGGGCATGGTCGTACGTTCTCAAGCCCACCGCAACCTTTTGTGACCATTGCTAATATTGACCAGGTTATCCGCGGTAACTCGGTTGTCATGCTGGAAGCCCTCGAGAGAATTGGCGGTGATGATCGCAACCAGCGGTAAATGTTTCTCATCCGACGTTCGACCTCCACGAGACGCATTGCAAGGGTTTACATTTCGGCGTTGTGACGGCAACAAAAAACAGATGCATTTGGTTCAAGACAAAGGGGCGGGGATGAAATATGGCTAGATACCAGCAAATGCCACTTTTCAATGCGGTTTACCACGGCATATCTTGCGACATACACACCGCCCTGGCATGCATCTCGAAAAGAGACAAAGAGGATCTCGAGAAAACCTTGGCGCCGCCTTCTCACTTGGCAAGATTCGCCCAGACTTTCTCGTCAAACCAATCCATCATCCGGCCGTCGTACTTGCGTACCCAGCCCTTGATGCCGCCCTTGAGGATGATAGCCTGCACCGCGGTCTCGCCGATCTCGTCGAAGTAGTCCTGCAGCCAGCTCGCAGCGCGTGGACCCCGACCGTTGCTGCTACCTATGATTGACAGCTTCAGCGGGGGGAAGATTCCTTTTCCGATGGAATAGGTGTACGTGTGTGGACAGGTCATAAGAGCGGACGACAGCTACTCACCACAATAAAATATAACACGCTTGACTCCAGCCTGCTTACACAACTGATGGATGATGGGCCGCGTCTGATACAGAGTCTGGGCGGGGAAGTTGATCGACGATGATATGGTGCCGCCCTCCCAATCACTCCTCCGCACGTCCACCAGCAGAAACTCACGGGAGCCATCACTGCCGTTTGCAGCTTGGTTCTCAAGCAGAGCCATCACCTCATCGGCCTCGATCTCCAGAGACTTGGACTTGGGGGCGGGAAAAGCTGCCCACCAAGGCGGGGTTCCAGTCCCAGCCGCGGATTCTGCCATACTGCGTGATTGATCCGCCTCGCTGGGACTTAATTCTGCTCAGCTGACGCAGCTGTTTCAGGGCGAAATTCCGATTCTTCCAACTGGGGGCTACGATTAGCTGCGATCTTGCGGGCGTAAGTCACCCCGGAATCTGCAAGAGATTTAAAGAAGACAAGAGTGTCTGCGTTAGAATCTGAGTTGCAGAGCCGCAAACCCGAGACCAAGGTGCTCCCGGCTCTCCTCAAATCTCCCGGCACTCTACAACAGTGGAGATTCCCGCACGGAGACATTTGTCATTCCATGCGTCTAATTGGTCGCGTATGAGTTTCTTGCAACTCCAACCCCGGCGCCGTCACACCCCGGATACACCTTGACGTCGGGTTGACTCCCGAAACTCTGAAAAACACCAACGTCGATTCCATCTCTGTTGATTTTTCAGCATCACATCCGCTTCAAGTGAAGGGCGTCTCGTCCTGCTTCTTGGACCTTCCAACCAAATTTTTGCCCCGCCCACATGCCGAGACTACCTAATTGACGCACGTCTTATCTTTTCCTGTGCCGACTCGGATCGTTTATCTTTATCTCGACCAATAACATGGATGGTGGAGACCGGCACTCCAGTCTTCTCTTTCATTGCCTGCGCGCGAGTGCGTGCGGCATTTGTCTTTATCTTCTCATTGCCAAAAGCGTCTTGTAGGGGTTGTTTCTTCATAATTCGGCTCGGGACTACGTTCTATTCTCTGATTGAATACTGACAACCGGGCCGGTCAAGCTTGTAGATGGAGACAACTATCAACAATCATCTAAGAGCTCGCCGTTACCGGAGTCGAATATGCAAGCCGCGGAAAATCGTTTGGAAATGCACTCCTCTTCTCTCTCGTCTTCGCAAAGCTGTCTCACAGGCGAATGGCACAGTTCGGACTGCTATCTCTTTTGCGTTTTCAGGAAGGATCATGCCAAGGGCGCCGACCTGCGAGTTGTTGGCTACTTGATGCCCCGTTACACCGCATGGCTCCCTTATAGCCATGAAATCCAATAGGGCGTACTGTAAACTCGACTTGTGACGGCTTGTCAATTTGGGCAGCCAGCTTGTGTTCCGATACAGCCTGCCCAAGATCCTCACGCCGTTCTTGGTTGTCAATTGCTTACCTGTTCCCTTTCTTATCTCGACGTCTCAGAGAAGGCCGGCGAACCACAATACTATCCCCATTTTCTCCAGCTTAACCCACTGTTCATCCCAAAGGGCGGAAGGACGTACAAGCCTTTGATAGCAGATGGCAGAAACAACTTCCCCAGCTTGCGCCCATCTTGTTTCCCCCACTTGTCCGGCATCCGGAGGCCAAGAGGACGGGGACGGATGGGATATCGCCCCGCAACCGGGGTCCCATCTACCGCCAAATCCTCGTCCCTATCTTCCCGCTCCGCGTCGCCTCCACTGATAAGACGCATCACCCAATGACTGGGTCACTCGGCGGTCGACGACGCTGTGTCTCAACGTCAGTCTGCATGTCAACCGTATGGTTGGGCGTAGAGCTGCTCTCCAGGAGTCGAGGTGGCAGCTTACGCACCTTCTTCTTCAGGTAAAGTTGAAGAAATCGGGAACGTCTCCGATGGGGGCCATCCGGTTCGTAGCTATGAACCCTTGACGTTGCGGTTTGCTGTCGAAGGGCCAGAGTCCGACACCGCCAGGCATTGATTTCGATTCGATGACCAATATTGTGTTGTTCATGAATAGGATGTTGTCGGAAAGGGTTCGTAACTGCTCGGGCGAGTCCTATGTCGGGATGCAGACTGTTATAGACCGGTCCCGGCCCGGGCATCTCAACTACACCTCACCCGATCTATAAATACTTGCGGACGCATCAACAGAATGAGAACATCTAGAGAACCATCCTCATGCCAATTTCATCTGGATAATCTCAAACCCAGCCCTCTCTACTTATAATGGCTAGGTGGCTCCTCTCTTTCGTCGCCGGAAGCGCCCTTGCGGCGGCTTCTGGTCTTCCCCTGAAGCTCGAGACTCGCAGCGCAGTCACTTCTCGAGTCTCCAATATTCACCTGACGATCGAAGAGCCTGTCGACGGGCCTGTCACCTTCACTTACGGATCTTGCCGCGGCGTTTCCCTCGACGATGCCCACCACACCATCGTCAAGTCCGAGGTCCGCGAGTCCCAGCGTCTCGTCTGGGTTCTCCCCGAAGATGCCCATTCAGACGGCTGCATCTCTGCTTGGAGTGTCTCCGGCTCTTTGGTCGGCCGTAGCGAGCCTCAGACTCTCCACCACAGCTGGAAGCGTCGGGCCGCGAAGAGATGTAAGTTTTTTTTTTTTTTTCCGCCCGGAAGACCCCGATGTCTTCAAAAATTAACTCAGTACAGCCATCCATATGAGCAACGAGACCGGCTTCGATACCCTCGGAGCCTGGTTTGAGGGTGTCAACCTACTCAAGGACAAGGAACCCGCCGCCGTGGACGTCGACGCCGCCAAGTCGAAGCAGATCGCCATCGTCGGCGCGGGCATGGCAGGTCTTATGAGCTACCTCGTTCTCTCCCAGGCCGGCATGACCAACATCAGCATCATCGAGGCCGGCCAACGTCTCGGTGGCCGCGTGCATACCGAGTACCTCAGCGGCGGCCCCTTCGACTACTCTTACCAGGAGATGGGCCCCATGCGTTTCCCCGAGCACTACGTCGACCCCAAGACCAACACCACCTACAACATCTCGGACCACCAGCTCGTCTTCCAGCTCGCCGTCGAGATGAACGAGCTGAACAAGCACGACAAGAACCTCAGCGTCGACTTCATCCCCTGGATTCAGACCAACGAGAACGGCCTCTCTTACAAGAACGGCATCAAGCTCCCCAACGGCCTGCCCCCTACCCTCGCCCAGATCGCAGACAACTCGTCCCTGGCCGTTGCCACTGTCTACGATGATGCCACCAACACACTCTCCGCCGAGAGCGACAAGTACCTACCCGGCAGCGACTTCTCTGTTGCCATGGCCCAGAATATGTTCAAAGCACACGGCGAGTGGGTTCGCAACGGCCTGAACGGCCTAGGTGGCGACACCTGGTCCGAGTATGCCTTCATGGTCAACTACCTCAAGGGCTCCCTCAACTCCACCGACGCTCTGGGCCTATACTCCGCCACCTCCTTCTGGGATAGTCTGTACGAAGGCATGTACTTCGAGGCCGTGAGCTACAAGACCATCGACGGCGGTCTCAGCCGTCTGCCCCTCGCCTTCCACCCCCTCGTCGACGACGCCACGACCATGGACCGCAAGATCGAGCGTGTGCAGTTCGACAAGGACAACGCAAAGGTCAACCTGCAATGGCGCAACAACTTCACTGAGCAGACATTCCATACGTCCTCCTACGACTACGCCCTCGTCGCTGTCCCCTTCTCCATCATCCGCAGGTGGCGCTTGCCCTCTCTGCCCCTCACCATCTCGAACGCCATTACGGAGCTGAACTATGGCAGCGCCTGCAAGGTCGCCCTCGAGTTCTCCGAGCGCTTCTGGGAACACTACGAAAACCCCATTGTCGGCGGCTGCAGCACGACCTCCGACATCCCCGGCATCGGCTCAACCTGCTACCCGTCCTACAACATCAACGGCACCGGCAAAGCGACCATGCTGGCATCCTACATCTCCGGTGACTGGGGCCACCGCTGGGCTTCCGTCTCGGAAGCGGAGCACGTGCAGTATGTCCTTGACGCCATGGTTGAGATCCACGGCGAGAACACCCGTGAGCTGTATACCGGCAAATACAATCGCCGCTGCTGGGTCCTCGACCCTCTCGAGAGCGGTAGCTGGGCAAGCCCCCTCGCCGGCCAGCACGAGCTTTACATCCCCGAGTACTTCAAGACATACGACAACGTGAGTTTACCAGTTCTTGAGCAATTTCTTTTAGTAATTTCAGTGACTGACCGTGGCGTAGATGATCTTCATCGGCGAACACACCTCTTACACGCACGCTTGGATCTCGTCAGCTCTCGAGTCTGGCATCCGCGGCTCCGTCCAGCTCCTCCTCGAGCTCGGTCTTGTTGATGAGGCCAAGGCTGCCGTCAACAAGTGGATGGCCAGGTGGATCGACATTGTAAGTCGAATGGCTTGTGATTGTGCGGTACCCCCGAACCTAACATCCCATGCAGTAACCGAATTTTCGGATTGCAGAAGAAACCTAGCGCTAATGAGTAATGTACGAACTTGGCGACGAACTTCAGAACGTCGCCGAAGGATTTGATTGGAAGGAGTGATTAATTTACATAGTCTGACGAAATTATGAATGAAAAAGTATATATCCCCATACTACCAGGTCCAAACAAACCTCGTTGAATAGTGTAATTACCCCTATGTGGCTGAACATGGGTGGCAAAAAAAGGCACCAGAAGAACCTCGTTGAATGCCAGAACCAACATGGTCGACAAACATGTCCAATGCAGCACGAATTACGCATAGATAGTTAGTATTCCCCATAAAACAAAAGAGAGAAATCCACATGGTCATGCACCTCAATCTTCCGGCCCCCAACCGTCTGCATCCCCCTGACACATGCCAACTTTTGCCGTTGGTGCTGTCTTCCTTCTTCTGCTGCGTCCACATCCCGTCCTCTCAGCCTTGCAGAAATGACCATCGTCTGATTCCCGAGGCCCACCATTAAAGACAAGGGTCGGCCGGACCCGAAAGACGATCGTTCGGCATCTGCTGACAACGCCGCGCTTCTGCAGCGCCTGACTGATCCTTTGGCAATTTTGTCATCCACAGCTGTCACTCTGTCAGCGTGGGCTGTTGGCAGGGACCCCTCTCGCCGTGCCGCAACATACCCAAAACTGCAGGGTCTGATGCATGGATACAACGGGCAAGGCTTTCAGCCGTTCATGCATGGGTACGCGGATTCCATGCCGTCAGATGGCTTCAGTTGCAGACGGGATTGTACACCTGCTGAGATTGGGCGAGCAGTTCATTCTCTAGTCGCTTTAGCCTGGCCTCGCTTGTCTCGAACAGCCACGGCACTCCGGATTCGGTGGATGGAACGCCATCTCTGAACATTCTCGCCAAGCCTTTGGCCGTGAGCAGGATGAAAGCCATGCCGTGACGATGAAGCCCCGCAGCAACGTACTGACCCGATCTCGACGGAACAGCGCCGACGTGGGAAAGGAGATCAGTGTTATCCTACGACCCTCGTCAGACTGGAGTTTTCTCTACGACGCGAAAACACGGGATGACACGTGTGAGGAGAACTTACCCCCTTGATTCCGGTCCAGACTTTCTGGGCAAAGGCTCCCGAATTCTCCCACTCTCGGAAGTTCCTTTGCATGTGGTTGTCAAAGTAGGATGCCGCAGGCTCGATCAGCTTCGAGTCGTCCGAGACGTTGTACCACTCGTCGAGGCGCTTCCGGAAGGACTCCGTCCTTGCGCCGCCGACAATGATGCTGCCGTCGGGTCGCGTGATTTGGTAATCGTACAGCTCCGGTCCATGATGGAGCGAGTACGTCGAAGGAAGAAGGGGCGGCGGCTCGGAGCCTTCTGGGACCGCCACACGGCAGACCCGGGCTGGGATGATGCGGTCTTTGTATTGGGGCAGAATCGATGAAGTGTACCCGTTGGATGCAAAGACCACCTTTCTGGCTCTAATGGCACCACTGGGTGTGGTCACGGTAAAAAAGCCTTTGTCTGGGGTGCCAGAGACTTTGGTGACGGGGGTATGCGTGTGAAGTCGAACACCCTTCTTGACGGCCTCTGACAGGAGATGCATGACGAACTTGTAAGGCCTGCGACGGTCAGAATAGTTGTCGTTTTCTGGTAAAGAGGGAACCCATTAGCAAATCGAGCCGGCTTCGAAAGAGAACGCGGCGCCGGAGTAGGTCTCGGCTGCTTTGCCCTCGACGTAGTGAACAAGCTTGGCAGTTGGAGACCCACGCCTGATCAGATCGTCGATGCCTTGTTTGAAAGTAGCAGCCAAAGCCGCGTCTCTGAGCACAGCCATCGAGCTGGTCACGCTGAAGTCGCAGTCGATATTTTCCTCTCATACCGAGTCTCTCACCGCGTGCAAACTCGCAACTCGAATAATGCCATCTCGTCACCCGTCTCTTGGCCATATTTCTTCATGACGCTAGGGAGTCCTTGGTATTGATCAGGTCTGAAATGACCACCTTTCCAGCCTTAGCATCGATAGCAGAAACGGCTATCAAGGAATTGACCGTTGCGGACGGTGGCTCCCGAACAGGCTTGCCTTGCTTCGATGATGATGATGGACGGTCGGGATAATTCGTCAACGTCCTCTAGCAAATAGTGAGCGAGGGCAGCAGCGGTGTATCCAACGCCGACAATGACGATATCCTGCTCGGCGGGAAGCTGCTCAGAGCTCTGATGGCTGTCAAGCTCATGCAGTTTTGTCCGCCGTAATAGGACCGTGACGTTAGGGACTAGGAAACGTGCTTCAGACATGATCGACCGCGTGCAGGCGCGATGCTAGTCTGATCAAACACGTCCCGAGGGAATGGTCCGAATGGAAGCCAGTTGAAGCCCCTTTACAACGCGGAGCAGGAATTGAACAAGGCGCCATGGGCCGAGAAAATGATAAAGTGTTCAGGGTCAGAGAGGCGGTCGTCAGGGTCCGCAGAAGGACTTGAATTAGCTATTGCATTGTAGCCCCGAAAACGCGGGGAGGCCGGTTACCTCCGACTCGGAGCCAACTCCTAGCTGTCATCAGTCCGGCGACCACTGGTAGCGAAGACAGGTGGGGAAACCCTGCTCAGGGCCCCCAGACACCGGCACACGGGTACGCTAAAAGCACTAACGGAGGCAGTCCGCCAGTAAGGGACACCTCTAGGTCTCAGCTAATAGCCCGAGATCAAAATCTAGAAATTTTCTGCCTGCTGACAACCCTAGTCTCTATAATCCGTCGAGTCGGATTCATAGATGTGCTGAGCTTGGACAGGGCTGTATGCACTCGAGGCATCCTTTGAACTCCCAAAACGTAACGCTCTTTCATCTCTGCGTATCCTTCGGTACAAAAGACGTCTCAGGATACAAGGAACTCTGGTAGCTACCGGCAGGAACGGACCAAAGAATCTATCGTAATGCCTTTAGCATCGCCCGTTCCTAGCGCGGCACGTGACCCGAAGGCGGCTCCGGAACTACCTTCTTCCGAGGGTCGTTCCTCTAACTATAGTTATAAATAACCACGTTATAGCTACTCTTATTATAATAAAATAAGCTCTTTAGTAACTCTAAATATAACCCTATAGGATATTTCTTAATAGTTATAAGCCTAGCTCTAACTAGACCCCTAATTACTATTTTAAAACGAGCTTTTACTACTAAAAGTACTTATTAAAACTTCCTCTCTTCTTCTCTCTTACTTCTTCTTTTCCTCTATATATATATTATCCTCTATTTCTAAACGACCTTAATTATAATATCTTCTGCTACCCCTATAATAGTATTATCCTACCTAACTATATATAGGGACTTCGCTACTTAGTATATAATAATCTAAGCTAAAGCCTAAGCTACTAGAGTCTAGAAGTATATTAACCTAGATAACCCTAAGGGACCTTTATACCTAGGTAAAACCTCGTTAGAAACCTTAACCCTTAATATATATATTATTAAGCGAAACTAGGATACTAATACCTAATACTTATAAGAGAAGAGCGCTTATAATTAATATATCGCTCTACTTAACTAAGAGGCTTTAAAAGAAGCTATTACTAATACTACCTCTAGGATATAGATAACGAATAAACTATAACCCCTTTAGCCTCTAACCGCCCTAGTTATAATTAATAAGAATACTATAGGTATATAGGAATAATATCTAGAGTACTTTTATTCGCTCGCTATATAAGAGTCTAAATAAACCTATGAGGATTAAGAGTTTAAGCGTATTAACTATCTAGTTATAGAGACTATTACTTATAATATTATTATACCTATATATATAGAACTTCTCGCTAAAGGGGATATAACTCTTTATAGCCTTATTATTAATCTTAAGTATTACTATACTCTAAGTAAGGCTAGTACCCTTATTACTATTTAAAAGGAGTATACCTAGGTCCTTAAGAAGGTAAATAGGAGCGTTAATCCTAATATATAAATTAAGGACTTTAGGGGCGTTTATTTTTATACTACTTAGCTTAAGCTTCCTAAAGCGAGTAGTACCCTTGCTTTAAAAACTTTTCTTTAAGTAGTAAGTTATTACTTTATACTTACTTAGGCTAATATAGAGATTATAGATATCTTTAAATAGGAACGAGCAGGGACCCCTATCTCTAATATAAGCTAATATACTAATATATTTAAGGACCTCTTATATAAGGATATACTCTACTTAAGATTATAAGGATAAAGCGCTAGGGTTTTTATAACGCTAGCTAGCTATATAGATAAGGCTAACCTATTAAACGTTCCTATAATAAGTAACTTATCTAGTAGTAAATAGTACTTATATAGGTTAAGCTATTAATAGCTAAGCGTTAATTATAATTACTTAGAAGCTGCTCTAACTAGATATTACTAGAAGGGCCCCTATATATTAGTAATAGATATATAAGTAGCTTAGATCTATAACTAGTTAAATAATAACCTATACTACGCTAACCTTTATATTAAATTCGCTTATAAGGGCTAGTTATATACTATTCCCTATAAGGGTAAGAACTACTAAAATAATAAGGGGGGTAATAAGGGTTTATCTAAGAAATCTAATATAGCCCTGAGCTACCTTACTAATATAATAGTAGTTGCTTTTTATATAGCCCTTGCGAATAAGGTTAGGGATAATATAGTCGACTTAGATAAAGAATACCTAAATATCTTTATAACCCCCTACTTAGGACCCTATATACTATATAAGTCTATAGTCCTAGATAACTACGGAGGGATATACCTAGTAAATAATAAGTCCCTACTTATCCCCTCCTTAATTAGGTATTATAATAGAGAATAGGTTAATTCTAAAATAGCTTTATACTTAATTATTACTAAGGGTATACAGATTATTAAGAATACTCTTAATAGCTTAAAAGGTATAAATATAGAGGACCTTATGCTTTATAATATAGGATATATAGAGAACTTTTATATTAATATAATCTCTAAAGCGCTACTTTAGAAAATAGGTATCTAGTATTTAGGGTATAATTATACTCTTCGCTTTAGAATATATAAGAAGAGCGTAGTAATTAAGAAACTTATTAGGAAAGCGAACCTTACCTTCCTTAAATATAAGCCTCGTTCCTTATACCCTATTCCTAGGTAGATCCCCTAAAGTATTAATATTATTATTAATAATATAAACTATATACTTATAATATATAAGTAGACCTCTTTTATACTACTACTAGACTAAAGTAATAATAGGATACTTTAGTACCTCTAAAGCGGCTACCTTAGCCCTAAAGCTCTTAAGTAGCTTATCTATATTACTTAGGGGGTAAGGATTAAAGGCCTAACGCGCCTTTAGTGCTAATACTACGTAGTTATATATATTAAATAGGTAATTTCGAGATAAATATTAGAAGATAAAGTAATACGCCCTTATTATAAGATTGCGTGGGATCTATTCGACTACCCCGAAGGCTTTAACTAGAACTAGTAGCTCCTTATTATTAAGGATAAATATACTAGTTAGTTCTTTATATTTCTATATATTAATAAACCCTAAAGTAGCGTTATACTCGCTCTATATACTTTTAAGTAATAGGTATTTTAATAAAAGGGACTTTCTATTTATAAAATTAGATAAGACGTCGAGAGGTTAGTAATCTCGCTTATAGGCTATATAGGATATAAGGAATAGACCTATATAAAAGGAATAGAGGTTAAAATAACCCCTCTATATATAAAGGAACTAAATAGTAGAGGGGAGCGGGCTAGTTAGGAAGTTATTACTTAAATAATTAAAATACTCGCTATAGCTAGCTTACCTATAGAACTATAGGCTAAGATAGTACTAACTACGATAATACTTTATAATATAAGCCTACTTAAACGCTATAGCTAGCGTTTGCTACTATAGATTAAAGAGGAGTAGTTCTACTAGTACTTTTGCTAGTAGTAGCCTAATAATAGAGCAACCCTAACCTATAACCTTCACCCTTACTAGGGATATATATACGCCTATAGCTATTATATATACCCCCTTAAGAGGGAATAAGAGAGAGGAATTAATAAGAGAGACTTTAAGGTAGTACTATAGGGATATATTAGATACCTAGTAGGATATATACTAAATACCTATAACTTATATAAGATCTAGATCCCTATATTATAATTAGTTATTATTATATAGAACGTAACGTTTAACGAACGGACTTTCTATATAAAGGATAAGGTAAAAGAGGTTATTCTAGAAGACGCTATCTATAGTATAGTAGATAAGATTAAGGAACCCGTATTATATATTAACTTTAAACTTTAGATCTTAGGTATTATAAATAAGGATAAAGCTATATTAATACTTATAGCTAAAGAATAGTTACCTATACTAACCCTCGTTCCTATAACTAAGTTTCTAAATAAAAGAATCTTAAAACTTCTAAAGGGATAGGTAAGCTAGAAGGGGGGGTAGCTATTATCCCCTAATCCTACGCTAGAGCTAGATAAAAGCCTAGCTCTAATAGATAGAGTAGTAGATATAGTATATATATTAGAAATAAACTATATAGATAAAGCTATTAGGGAAGTTAATTCTAAAGGGGAACGGATTAAGGATTATATTATAATTAAACCTCTCCTTACTTTATAAGATATTTCTAAAGTAGGTAAGTATAATAAAAACGAACCTTTAGATAGTAAGCCCTTAAATCTACTAGTATAGCTATATTAGGGTAGTAAAGAGAGGGCTAATACTAAATAGGGGTCTAACTAGGTATATAACTAGGAGGACTATAGCTAAATTCGTTAAAGCTAATAACTATATAATCTACTACCTAGTAACCTATAACTAGGAATAATAGAGAGCAAACCCCGCTCTAGTTACTAGTTTTTACTATAGCACTATACGGAGCGGGAGCGGGTATCTAGCTTCTTTAAGACTTTTATACCTAATTAGTAGAAGGCCTTCTTAGAAGCTAGTATAAGGTATTATATGCTCTATAGCTATATTTATACTACTATTTATAGCGCAAAGCCCGCTTATATAACTATAATAATCTATAAATATCTTACTACTAATAATCTTACTAAGCTACCTCGCTTATAGAAGGAACTTTTAAGCCTCTTATAAGCGCTCTAAACTCGCTTTAAAGAAGTAGCTAAGGTTAAGATAAGTAAATTATAGTAGATAGACACGTAGCGCGTTATTAATTAAGGGATAATAATAAAGAGACCGATCCCTCTAAAGTAGGTATTTACCTATAAATTTAATAAGGATAATATCCTTAATTAATATAAAGCAAGGATCTATATTTAGGGTAATTAGTAAGAGAAGTCGCTCCTTAAATAGACTTATATAATAACCCTTATTACTTATATCTTTAGGGTAGTAATAGTAATTACTATATAATTCGACCTCGAAGTTAAATAGTTTAATATTATTAATATATTCCTAAATGCCTCCTAGGACCTAAACGAAGACCCTATTATTTATAAGTTACTAGATAGCTTTAAGTAGCCTAGAAAGTATATTAAACTATACCGCGCGCTCTATAGGCTAAGGGATATGCTACTACTCTAATATAAGGAGTTCTCCTTAACCCTTTAGAACCTAGGCCTTAAGCCTATAAGTAAAGACCTATACCTCTTCTAATTAACTAATAAGAAGGTTCTTATTATCTTTTATATAGATAACTTCCTTATCCTATTTTATAGGAACTATAAAGAGGTAGTATAAAGGGTAATTACTAGCCTAAAGGAGGTATATAAGTTAAAGGAATAAGGCTTAGTTAAGTACTATCTTAGAATTAGGGTTATCTACGACTAAGCTATATAAAAGATATACCTCTCCTATAACTAATATATTAAGTAGGTTATAAAGAAGTTCGATCTACTTAATTTAAGAGCGCTAGTAACCCCCCTTCTAAACCTACTACTTCTAAAGAGTAAAATAGTAGTAATACTATTAGAGGTAAAGAGTTTCTAAGAGAAGATTAGCTCTATACTCTATACTACTATTATAATTTAACCTAACATCGCTTTTATATATTCTCTACTCTTAAGATCCCTAACGAACCCCGCTCCTTATTACTACGCTACTACTAACTAGGTTATATAATACCTATATTATACTTACTACCTTATAATATATTTTAGTAACTTAGGGGATAGGTAGGTATTACTAATTATAAGTAACGCTTCATTTATAAATAATAAGGAGACGTAGAAGTTATCTTAAGGGTATATAATCTCGCTCTTTAGAGGGCTAATTTAATAGAAGGCTACTTAATAAGCTATAGTAATAATATTAATAATAGAAGCGGAGCTTCTAAGCCTTAAATATACTACTAAGGAGATAATCGCTCTTTAGAGGCTATTTAGGGATATCGCTCTTAAACTTAGTAATATCTAGAAGATTTATTATAATAACTAATAGATAATTTATCTTATAATAAGCGAAAAGGAATAGATTTTAACTAAGCTATAGCATATTAATATTTAGAATATATAGCTATAATAAGAACACGCTAGAGGATCGTTTAGCGTAATATATATACTAACGAATAATATACTAGCTAATAGTCTTATAAAGGTTCTTAACTATAAGAAATTTAAATAGTTCTATTCGCTCCTTAATCTAAAAGATATATAGAGATTTATTTTAATAAATAAGGGATGCTCTAAATAAGTATAAGGGGGCTACTAGCACCTAATTTTTAATTAATTTATAGCTTACTAGCTAGGGAGCTTAAAGTCGCTCCTATAGGAGTAAAAGAATATAACTTACCCTAAAGGGCGCCTTAAAACGCTAATTTCCTACTACCTAACCTTAGAGGATTCGCTTATACTAATTTATTAGGATATTATATAAGGGTAGTAATACCTCTAGTAAATATAAGCTAATAAAACTATTAACTATATAGCGTATTATAGTAGCTACGTTACTAATAAGCGGATAAGGAGCAGGTATACCCGCGCTAACTACTAGTATTCTAAATAGAACTAGGGTAGGCGAGGGAGTAATAATACTACGTATACTAGAACTACTTATTATATTAGGAGTCCTGCCCGAACCCTTATTATTACTACCCTTCTTTACTATTATAATATCCTCTTTCTAGGTAGTAATAGCCTCGTAGAGCGTAGCTCTCTAATAAGTAAGGGTTTATAAGTTATATTAGAAGTTAGTTATAGAAACGAAGTATATATAGAATCTTACCCTTCTAACTACTAGGTCTTCTAAAGTCTTAGCTTTAGTATATTAGCAGGCTATAATAGTAATAGGGGTACTTATCTATTAATAAGGCACCTTACCCTTATAATAATAGTTATACTTACTTACTATACTAGGCGAGTACCTTCTATCTAATAAGCCTATAAGCTCGCTTATAATATACTAAAGATAGCGCTTACTAAATAGAGATACCTACTCTACCTCTATACCTCTACTAGGGGGAGGAGGGCTAGAAGGGGGCTCTAAACTACCCTTATTAGTACCCTCCTCCTTATCTATCTCCTTAGGGATTATAATAATAATAAGGTTAGTAACGTTCTAAAATATAATTATAGTAATAAAGGGATTATAACTTACTAGGAGCTATCCTCTTAGACCGCTTTAGAGGGTAACCCCGGGGCTTCTTAGGTTATAAACCCTTACCCTTACCCTTAGAGCTACCCTCTACGCGCTTCTACTTATACCTTCTACTCGCTATAATATATTAATATATTATATATTAATAATAGGGAGGAGCGATATATATATAACCTTACTATCGCTCTCTAGGGGAGGAGGGCGCGCCCCTCTACCCCTAGCTTTATTCTTACTTTTAGTAGCGCGCGCCTTCTTTAGGGCTATAGCCTAACTAGTATTCTTTTTAGGAGGTATTTATAAATATATTAGTATATTATAATAGCTTTAAAGATTATTATATAATATAGTTATACGCGCGCGCGCGTAATAAGGTTATTACTAGTATAAAGTTAGGGATATATATAGTTATTATATTATATATAGGGAAGAGTTAAGGAGGTAGGAGGGTAGCCGGGTTATTTTATTTAGAGTTAATATAATAATAGCTACCCTACCTAGGCTAATAAGAGATAGCAGTTTCTACTACTATTAGTAAGAGTTAGTAAATAAAGGGTATTATAATAATAATAGCGATAGTTATAAAGGTAGAAAACCGCGACTATTTATACTTCGCCTATACCTAATATAAATAACTTTACTTTATTATTTCTTTTATAAATAGGCTTATTAGTAGGTTATTTATAGATATATCGCTTTATATTTAGGTATTTTAAGGGATACTATATAGTTAGGCGCTCTTCTAGCTACTATTATATCTAGGGGGGTGTGTTATAATACTTTTAGTATTACCTATTCCTAGCGCAGTATATAACCTAAAGGCAGCTCTAGAACTACCTTCTTCCGAGGGTCGTTCCTCTAACTATAGTTATAAACGACCACGTTATAGCTACTCTCGTTATAATAGAATAAGCTCTTTAGTAACTCTAAATATGGCCCTATAGGACGTTTCTCAACAGAATCCATGACACCCCACGTTCGTTGTTTGCTCGGTTAGCTGTCCAACGCTGCCTCCCGCATTCTAACGCCAAATGTGGGGCGGTTGTTCGAGTAACCCTACCGCATTACAAGTCGGGTCGACCTCCTACGACCTGATGGTGCTATGTGGCAGTGCAGAATGCTTGAGAGGCTAGGTAAAAAGGTTCTCGAGAGACGCAAGCATTAATATACGGCAGCGGACTAAGGGAGTTTTCGGGCCACGTTTGTGCTACCCCAGTCAATCCGAAAGGTGCTGCCACGAGTGCATATCCGACATGGAAACGAAATAAATCATGTGTTGTGGCTTACTTCGAATCGCTCGACAGGCTTAGTGCATACAGTCAACAATGTATCCAAAGATCCAAAGAGATCCGGCGGTCTTGGTAAATCATTCTATCCCGAAGACTTTACAACGATGCTGACGACCTGCGAATCGTGCCTATTGTTTGTGTAAAGCCAATAAACTCTCCAGGCCAGCTGAACCGTGAAAGTCTTGCGCTTCTCAAGAGCGCGCTCTGTTGCCCGTGCTTATTACCGTTTTGGAGTCCCCAAGCTTGCTTATCCGCTGGAGAAGATGGGACGAATGAATGGATCGTGCATTGTGCTGACAGCGGGGTGCGTTCTGGATTTCTGCAGGCGGATCCGTGGACCAAGGTTGCAATTTTTTCCGCGTCGAAGATTCCACGACATGCTCAGTTGATTGATCACATTTCTTTTTGCTGAGGGTCCCACGCTTAAACGCACGGAAGCATACCATCTCCGTGGGGTCGTACAGTGTACTACCGATTTTCTGGGACGCCGATGTCCGGAGGACCGGCGAAGCTGCTGTTGCTTTGATCCATCACGGACAACCCAGCAGGACCGACTTCTTATAACAACACATATGGTGGAGAAGTACTGAATCGGAGATGTTTACGAAAACTAAGCGCCAAATTCTGACGGGACACTACCTCACAACCGACGTCTAGAATCGCAGCGGATGCCTGAAAAATCAAGCTCGACTTTTCAGGTGGCCATTTCCCCTTCAGAATTCCGTGAAAGACATCGAGTTGAATTCGATTGTCCACGTCATCGGGGAATAAAGCATGATGTTGGCTCGGGATTCTCTCGATCGCTAGCTGCGGATACCAAACCGAGACGAAACTACTCGCCCACTCAACATTTTATGGTGTTGCAGATTATCAAATTCGCGGCCTTTCCCCAATTCAAAGACACGATCGGAGTCAACATGGATGCGAAGCCCGCTCGCTAGCATCGACACGTAACGCCATCAACATTGGAGGGTTAAGCCAAGGCTGTAATACGAATTCGCTCCACATGCGATCCAAGTACCAACCTTGCCTGACCCTGGAAGAGGCGTCAATCGGACTCGAACCCACGTACAAATCCTCGGCTGCCCACCATTTGCTCGATGGCTTCAATTGCTCCGTCCTGACATATGACGAGTGCGGGCATAGCCCGTAGGTACCCAACGACTAATCAATAACCGTTGGCCACTTATTGTTGCCTGGAAAGGCGGGGAATTCGGGCAAAATACAGTCCCAAGGTTCTTTCATCGCTTGATGAACTTGCAAGTTGAACATCTCTGAGGAAGGGTTTACCAGGGGAGGGGGAGGGGGCGGGGGTGAAAGAGTTTTCTCCTCAGCAGTTACCGGCATTCGCAAAAAAAGATGGTCATCTTCGACAAATTATCCATCCCGGCGGTATGCAGTTGGCTGGACCAGGAGAAGAGACCGGCGGTGGTTTCAACTTTCTTTTTCAAGGCGTAACATCGTGGAAGCCATGTGGCTCGAGGATTCTCAGGAAATTGGTTACTTCTGCAAGTCAAAGCGGCTCCAGACCACCTTCGAATTGTTCGCTTGTCACATATCAACTTGCGACCTATGTGGCTGAACATGGGTGGCAAAAAAAAGGCACCAGAAGGACGGACGTTGCTTTTTCCAAAGAAGCATGAGTGTGGCAGAGTCGACGAAACAAGTATGGTCTTCAGCAGAGGAAATGCTTGCCTGCCAACCATGGGGTCACCGCGGCCACCTCCGTGATGCACAATGCAGCTTGGGAGACAAGCGAACCCGGCCAGATGGCTCTATGGATGGATTCAAGGCTGACCCAACGCATTTTTGCCACTTGCATTGCACCAAGCCTCAGTTTTGGGATGCAGAAAAAAGCAATCAAACGATCGCCCCAAAATTCCAGAGCTTCGCGTTAATCGGTGGGTGGCGCAGACGGCATATCATCAAGCAAACATGGTCCTTCTTCACCTTGGGACTATTCCACGCACAGGGGAAAACACCTCGGAAACGACACATCACTTTTTTCCAGCGCCTTCGCCATGCTAGCGCAATTCAGTCGGGTTGAACTTTGAAGGTGGTGGTTGAAACTTTTTGCTCGCTAAACCTGTAGGAACCTCGCCTAGGGCTGCACAATTCCTGACTTGGCCGGTCAACCGCCGACCACCGATCATCCCCTCGGCTTCGTCGATGAAGCACCATGTTTGCATTGGACGCGTGGTGAGAAGCGTCCTTTGGCAATGTTTGCGTACCATTTGGCACCTTTCATGTATGATGAAAGGGGAGGGCGGCCGTTCGAGCTCTGTGGAGATCCCCGCCCAGGACTTCTGTTGGCTGTTGGTCAATCCGTCGAGATCTTTACAAGATCTTCGTCATTCGAGCTGGGATCACTCTGATAATCTGACAACTGTGCGTGGAGGGAGGGCAATCAGATCAGGGCCACCGTCAGGGGCCATGCTGGTTGAGTCGGTGCCGGTTGGCGAGCTTCTCAGTGAGAGACCCGGTCAATCCCGACTATGGCCGCCTTCAACAGGCGATGGCAGTGAGCTTTCGACACTGCTGGACCTGGCCTCGAAAGGTATAGCTAATGGGTGCGGAGCTGTTGCATCGTCATGTTGCACAAGGGCGCTGAGGATGTCGCTCGAATCTCGATAGATGCGAAAACCGGCGGTCGACCGGGATTTGGTTGGCACTAAATCTGTCAGGTTACACACGAGTGAAGTTGCGATATAAATTTACTAAATGCAACAAAGACCTGGTCAATGCCAATGGAACATTAAGACCTCCCCCCGATCCTTCGGGTTCAAGTTGAAACCAAGGGTGTGTGATCGCAACTCCACTACGATGTTACTGAGAACAGTCAGCAGAAACCTTGTCTCTCTATTGAACTCTGATGGAGTTTGCCATCGACCTGGTATCCGTATATTGAAGTCACCGTTGCATATTCGAGCGATACTGAACATCCTCCAAACTCAACAATTACCATCGAATCTCGTGAAGTGGGTGGGCAGAAATAATCAGACACTGAAGGAGGGGAAAAAAAAAGAACACGGACAATCCAATCGTCGCAGTCTCTGTGGCCCCCTTTGCCCTGGACCCCTGTCGCGTCTCACTCTCCGTTTTTCTCTCTGTCTCTTCCTCCCAGCATGGGCTGCAGCGCAGAGCCGATGGTTGCTGCAACCTGCATGGCGCATTCATGGATTCATGTTGGGATAAATGGGTGCGCCGTGGATTCCCAATTGGGTCGCCTGGAAAGGCATATCTCATCATACGAGTTTGCAATTGCAACTCGGCAATTCCCTGCTGTGGCATATTGTTTTCTCCACTGAATATCGCGTGTCACTGACGTCTGTTAGGGACCAGGGACGACATCCCCGCCCGGGGTTTCCTGTCCGACTCTGCAGAATTTTCTTTGCTCCAACCTCTCAGATGAGCAACTGAGATTTGACACGATGGGCGAGTCCGAGTTGACGGACTTGGCAGTACGCCCGGTCATGGCCTCCACGAGTCTGTCGAGTTACCCATCCGTACTCTGTGACCCCAGCTCTGCTGCGACTTGCAGCAGACCCCGTTCGCTACCCTTCTCACCCCTTGACTTCCATCGACCCCAAAACCGTTGCAAGCGCGTGTGCGGAATACCACCACGAACCCGTCTCTTAGCATATTTCTAGAAGGGGCCGCGGTCCAACCTCATCGTTGCTTCGGTTTCCTCGGCAGCTCACGGGCGGTGTCCCACTGGAGAGGCTTCGGGGTCATCCTCAGACCCCAGGGTCAAGCCGAGATCCCTGTTGGCATCCCCAAGATCCTGGCATCATGGGTTTCTTTCATCGCGAACCACCGGCTTCCACTGGTGCTGCTCGCGTGCGAGCCATCCACGGTGCCCATTAGCGTTCTCCATTCTCCATGGACCTCATCCTTGACTACATACATGGGGTCCTTTCACTTTGAGCGGTGTTCAAATGAGGAGCCAGCTTTCTTTTCACGCTACGACATCCAAATCATACGATGTCTACGTAGTATCCGTCAAGACGAGCAGTGCCTGGTTCGAAGTAAGCCAGCTGCGGAGATTGGAACGCACGCGGCAGCGTCGCACGGCGAGGGGGAGGGGTGAGGCCAGGACGCCGTCGACGAGCTCGTAGTGGTTCTACAGAAAGCCACTTTTGACCGCATTGAGGAGAGGTTATATATATCTTTCTCGAGAGTCCCAAGTCATACGCTCCCAGAGAAACGTGTGTGTGCTTGTGTCCCAAAAGCTTGGATTCGGCTCTTATTCTGTCTCGCGGACAGCTGCCATTGTCTGTCTGTGCCAATTTTCTGATACCCCCTCACCATTCACACCCCTGCTCACTTCGGCGGCCCCAGAGATCCATACTCCATTCCGTTCTACTCCTAGACTTACATGCAAGCAGCCGCAAGGCTTCCTTCCCCTTTTCGGCTTAAATACACAAGCTATCAGCTGAGGATTCGAAACCTGAACTTCAGCAAACCGGACGGCTTCATACAAACAAGCTTTCTTCTTCACACCATACTGTCGTCACACAGTCACAGCCATGGCTTTGACATACAAGCAATCACAACTTGTCAGGGGCACCATCCCCGCCCTCCGCGAGCACGGAGAGACCATCACCTCCATCTTTTATGCCAACATGCTTCGAGCTCACCCGGAGCTTCACGACCACTTCAACAAAGTCAACCAAGCCAACGGACGCCAACCTCGCGCCCTGACGGGCGTCATCCTGGCCTTCGCCTCAAACCTCAACCACATCAGCGAGCTCATCCCCAAGCTTGAGCGTATGTGCAACAAGCACTGTTCCCTGGGCATTCAACCTGAACACTATGACATCGTCGGCAAGTACCTCATCCAAGCCTTCGGCCAAGTCCTGGGTCCTGCCATGACGCCCGAGATTCGAGAAGCCTGGACAAAGGCCTACTGGATCCTCGCAAAGATGCTCATCGGCCGCGAGGCACAAATGTACCGCGAGTTTGAGGACGACAAGTGGAAAGGATGGCGCAAGTTCCGCATCGAACGCAAGGTCGCCGAGACGGACAACATCTTTTCTTTCTATATGGTCCCTGTCGACGGCAAGCGCCTCCCCGAATTCTACCCAGGCCAGTACACATCACTCCGCACCACCATTCCGTCTCTCGGTCATTACCAATCTCGCCAGTACTCCCTCAGCGACTCCCCGCGACCGGATTACTACCGCATTACCGTCAAGCGCGACCAGGGCGTCAAGGTCGGCAAGGGCAACGCCGTGTTCAACCTCAACCCAGGTGTTTTCTCCAACTACCTCATCGACGAGAAGAAGCCCGGCGACGTCGTCGAGTTGACACATCCTACCGGCGACTTCTTCTTCGACACCCATGCCGCAGGTACACTCCCCGTCGTCCTCATTTCAGCTGGCGTCGGCGTCACCCCTCTCATGTCTATCTGCAACACAATCGTCGAACGCCAAGCGACTCGTCCTATTTCTTGGGTTCACTGCTCAGCACGGAACGCGCCGTTCGAGGAGCACATCCGCAAGATCGCCTACAGCCGCGCCAACTTCATCACCAAGTTTTTCCGTTCCCAGATCGCCGATGTCGAGGACGATGACTCCCTTTCTTCATCCAGCGACTTCGGTCTCCGCATGGACTTGGCTCGGATCGATCCCAATGAGCTCTATCTCGGCCATGGAGGTGCTGAGTACTACATCTGCGGGCCCGAGATCTTCATGATCGAGATGTCTCAATATCTCCTCAACCAAGGCGTTGACCCTGCCAGGGTAAATATGGAGCGGTTTACTACTGGTGATCTGGAAATGAAGCACTAAAAGGGAAAATGAGATACAGTAATGGGTTACTTTGCTTTGACGGGCGAACGGAATAAATGGCGGAGTTTGATCAGTCGACAGTTGGCTATCCGGAAAACGGTTCGAAAACATCAAACCGGCCGAATGAATGTCTTTTTGGAAGAATATGGCGAGTGACATTGGAATGTCTTCTAGTTTACAGGTTCATAGGGGTCAAGCGTACATGATTGCGTTGATGAGGAAAATATCACCCGAAGTTGCAGCAACTCTCACTAGGCCAGATTTTTGACTATTTGCCGAAAAGGGGCAGTTGTACATGGGCTCCAGGACTCCTACTGCGACCTGAGTCTTATACACATGTAGCATTTATATTTTACATCCACGCGCCCACCAGTTTGTTGATATATGCTTCCGCTACGAGAGGGCCACCGACAATCACTGAGATTGGATGCTCTGACCTCGCTCCGCGGGCGAGGAGTTGATGGGTCTGCGCGATGGGGCGATTGCGGTGTGTCGATACAGCCGAGGCACCGCGAAGTGCGATCTGGGATATGAACCCGCCTTTTGCTCCGTCGAAATCGAAATCCGATATCCTTTCAACCCTGACTCCTCGAAAGGTGCCACTCGCCAGACGGATAAACCTCGGTGGGAAGACTCTGATGCTTTACCGGATAACGGCCGTGATGACGAGAGACCCGTACTGGCGCTAAGCATAACCCACCACAAACGAAGGCCCCCTATCTCGGCTCCATGCGAGATCGTGGGTCAAGTCTATAATCCAGTGGAAACTCGTTGGGATGGGAGACTACAGCTCAACTAACCATTGCCCCCCTACCTCACCTGACCCGATTACAAAACCTGACCTAACCTAACTATTAGGTATGGGCTAGCGGGGGCTGTTATATTAGATCTTATTAGTTTAGGGAATTAAATGTAATCTAGTTACTTAGAGTATATTTTTTAAATGCGATCTAGTCGCTTAGAGTATATTCTTTGAATATAATCTAGTTGCTTAGAGTATTTTTTTTTTAAATATAATCTAGTTGCTTAGAGTATTTTTTTTAAATGCGATCTAGTTGCTTAGAGTATATTTTTTAAATGCGATCTAGTTACTTAGGGTATATTTTTTAAATATAATCTAGTCGCTTAGAGTATATTTTTTAAATACAATCTAGTTACTTGGAGTATATTTTTTAAATGCGATCTAGATATAGTAGAAGTACCCTGCTATTAGGTAAATATTATTTTTAGAATGCGATTAAGATATATAGATATTATTTTAAGAATAGATTTAAGTTATATTACCTTTTTTATTTTAAATACGATCTAGTTATATAGCTATTATTTTTTAAATACTATCTAGTTATACGGATTATTATAGTTAAATATACTTAGTTTAAATAGAATAATCGAGAAGAGAACTATTAAATATAATAGAGGAATTTTTATATAAGGGCTTAGGGCTAGTCGCAGTTAGTAGCACGTGATATTAAGAGGGGGCTAAATTTTTTTTTTTAAACCCTAAAATCTCCTATATAAAGCTTTGACTTTTTATCTCCTAAGTATTATATTCTAAACGAGTTACTATATACCGTAGTAATAATATCTTCGCGCTATAAAACTTTAGTAAGTTGATCTTCTCCTCTAAATATATTCTAAATATAATTAGAATATATTCCGACTCTATTCTAACTTTTTTTTCTATAGGCTCTATACCTCTAGTATAGGAATAGGGCGACTAACTAGCGCTAACCCCGTCTCCTAACCTATAAGACTAATAAAGAGGGCTAGGTATACTTTTATATAGGAGAGGTCTACTATTATACCCTTAATAAAGATAGTATTATATACTATTATATAAGTATATACTATACTAGAAGGTTTTTCGCTTTATTTCCTAACTACTTATAGGATACTGCCTTATCGTCTTAGTTAGTAATAAAGAAATACCTCTATAACTATTATAAGCTTAAGGTCGTCCTAATATTAAGTAGTGCTTTATCGGGCGCAGATAATACTAAGGCTATTAGTATATTATTTATAAAGTATCTAAGTATTTAAACTACTTACTATTACTATAGCTCTCTATTACTAAATAGAAATACTTAGCAAGGGTTATATAACTACCCTCAGGTCGCCTTATAAGTCTGCCTAAACCCGTCGTACTTTAACTAAACCTATTATTATCCTAAAAGCAGATAGTTTAGTAAGTCTTCTTATTCCTTTCTATAATAGAGAAAGAATATATTCTAACCTAGTTTTCTACCTAGGCTAACCTTACTTAGATAAAGGCTATTACTAGCTTCGCCCCTAATACGAAGTATTTCTACTATAATTAGGATAGTAGAGAGTACCCTCCCCCTAAGCGAGAGGATTGCTACCTAGTCTAGAGCTATTTTTATTACCCTAATATTAGAGATATATTAGCGCGATAAAGTAAGTACTTCTACTATATACCTAGATTATAATCTAAATATATTCTAATTCTTATTAGGTACTCGCGAGGCCTCTATATAAATAGCTAGTAACTATATTATTAATTAACCGCGCGCCTATACCCTAACTATTAAGGAGGTAGATAAAGAGGTAATTAAGGTTAAAGATAAGTAATAAGGGATAGGGAAGGTACCTAGCTAGGATACTTTTTATATATAGATAGAGGATTCTTTGCTTTTTTTAGTAGTTTCTTAGTAGCTTAAGTTCTATATAAAGGGGCGATTTTATCCCTTATTTATATAATTAATAGTAATAAAACGTTTTTTTTTAATATTCCTTAATAAAGTTCTTAAAAGTCTATAATTATAATACTGAAATTGTTTTTGAAAGAATTATTAAATATATTTTAAAAAAAAGAATATAATTATTTCTAAGTTTTTTAAGAATATTTTTAAAATACTTTTATTTATTACTAGTTTATTTAAAATATATTTAAAATAAAATATAGTATATATTAAGTATTTATATACTATATCTAGTAATAATATATTTAATATCTTAGGAAAAGTTAAGTTAAACTTTTTAATAAAGTCGAAATTAAATTTCTACAAAGACTTAAAGTAATAGATGAAATTACTAAGTAAATAAATAATATATTTAAAATTAAATTTCTATAAAGACTTAAAGTAATAAATAAAAATTACTAAGTAAATAAATAATATATAAAAAGTATATTTTAAGAAAAACTTTATAATATTTTAACTTAAGTAATATTAGTATAATAAGTATAAGAAAATGAAATTAATTAAATATTTTCCTTTAAATAAATTAATAAAGTATTATTTTTTATTTTTAAAACTATATTTTTAAAATAAATAATTTAACTATTAAAT
>JAVHLU010000174.1:0-82969 GCA_036785755.1 Colletotrichum ledebouriae
CTCCTTCTTTAACTACTCTATTATATATAGAGAGTATATTATTAATATAGCCCTTAAGAGGGCTCTTATTAATACCCCTAGAGGGGATACTTACTATTATATTATAGCTAAGTAAGCAGACTTAGTAATAGAAGCTAGGTAGTTTATTACGCACCCTATAGAGTAGCCCTTTTTTAAGCAGGTCCTCCGCACTATTAAGGTAGAGGTAGCCTAGGCCCCTTAGGGCTTAAACGTTAGTAAGTATAGCTTATGCTAACTACTTTAATATAGAGAGAGCGTTACTAACGACGGCATAGTAGCGGATAAAGCGGTAATAGAGGCGGTATTTAATAGTAGCGCGGGTAGTACGCGAGAGGAAAAGTTAATAGTTTCGTAGTTTAAATAATTAAAAACCATGTTATTATTAATATAAAGTTAAAGATCGTGAGGCTATCTAGTGGGGTATATATAAGTGCGGCTATAGTTAGGAGAGTTATAATTACGTGACTAAAGGCTATATATTATTAGGAGGCGCGGAGTTAGAAGGTCTATTGCACTTAAGCAGGTAAAATCACTATGCAGTGGCCAGAGGCTATTACTAGGCTATAATTCTTATAGATTAGTTAACTAGCTACTACTTCTATTATAACTCTATATAGGACTATAATAGTAATTAGCGCTTCGTTAAGGCTATATAGGACCTTAATACGTAGTATTATAAGATAGGAGCCCCTTTATAACTTTAAAAGCTGCTATTAATTAATACCTATATAGTTAATTTAGTTTAGTAGAGGGATAGATTTATATATAATCTCTAATATATTAAATAGGCTAGAGCTCTAATTTAAGAAGGACTACTATCTCTACGTTTTAGTAATATAACCTCAAGTAATAGTATATTATTCTCTAACTCTAAAATCCCCTTAGTTACTTAATATATATCTATAATTACTATAGAGTTCTATAACTTAACTATTAATAGTAGTATAGCTCTATAAGATACCCTATTAAGCTAAGAAGACTTTAAGAAAGTACCTTTTTTCCCTTTATACCCTCCTACTCCTTTACCTATAGATAATAATATAATAGACTTTAGAAATAATAATAACGTTACGCTATTTCTTATAGTAGATATTCCTTAACCTATTTATAGATTATCAGTATTATCTAGGTCCGCTTTATTTAAAATACTAGATAATAAGCTTAAATACCTTAGATATTAGCTTTAGTTATAGGTCTTATAGACGCTAAGTTATAGTATAACTATTAAGGTACGCCTAAGAACTATACTTATAGATAGATATACTATTATATCCTAAGAGGCCTAGTCCTTTAAATAAGTATAACTATAGCTATATAGACTATATCTAGTAGAGAGTTAACTAGTAGAATTAAATTAAGTAGAATATACCTAAGGGAGCATATTATTATAACTTCTTATACTTAGTATAATAAGGTAAGTAGCTTTAGTTATACTAAGGATTAGAGTAGGATAAGGAGTATAATAAAGAGGAAGAGGTAATAAGGCTATTATTAAGATATAACTTATAATAAAAGATAGTTAAACCTAAGGGACCTTCTTAATAATAAGATCGCCTACCTAGAAGATATTATTAATAAATTAGATCTATAAATAGAGTTTATTTACCATTTCTATAAAGTAGTTTTATTTATTTTTTTAAGACTCTTCTTTATAATATTATAAAAAGTCTCGAGGGGATAATTAAGATAGGATAAGATAGACTTAGCTATATAACTTTTAGAAAACTCCCTTAGCGTATAGACCTATTATAAGAAGACTATAGAGTAAAGCGTAGAAGAGACGAGTATAATAGACTTATAGAGAGTATATATATATTATTATAATTAGTACTTTAATAACCCTATACCTCGTTCTTTAGTATTTTCTTAGTAAATCCGCGCCTGATTTCGATAATCTCTTTTAATTAGATCTATAAATTATTCTATATATCTTTTAAGCCTACTCTTAATATTCTTACCCGTTTATAGGTAGAGCTATATTATTTATTATCTTTCTAGTTCCTATTGGTTCTAGCCCTTTCTAGTAGTTAACCCGCACCTAACCTTATATACTATATAGCGCGCCCTCTAATAATTAATAAACTTACTACGTAGCGTAAAAGGAAGCTTATACGACCTATATTTATAAATATAATAAATAGGCTACGTAGCGCTATATATATCAAACCCTAAATGATATAGAGCCCCTACCTCTACTACCTCTTATAGTTAATAATACTTATAATAAGCACGCTATGCGCATAGCTAACTATAATATCGCTAAGGAAGCCTAAAAGTCTCTCCTTAGTAGCTACTACGACGTTTATAACTTTATATATTATACTATTAACCCCTTATTACTTATAGTTATTTAGAATAACCTCATAGCTATAAAGAATACCTCCCTCTAATCCCTCGCATATGCGCTTAAGTAGTTAATTACCCTTATAGACCTTACTATAGTTACTACTGTTTAAGATAAATACCTTTATATTCTAGAGTAAGCGAATGCCTCTATATCGCTATATACCTAGTATTAGTAATAATATACTATATATTAGCGCGTAAGGTTACTTAGGATCCCTAAAATCTAGGGGGTTATTATAACTAAGCGCTTCCTTAAGGTAGTTAGTAGGCGTATAGCACCTATATAGGCTTATAACGCCCTTATTAAGGTTATTATAGCTAAATAGACTAGTATAAAGCTACGCCCTCTTATTAAGATAGCTTTATTATTTAGCGCCCTTATCGCTTAGTAGTTAAAGCAGCTTAGCGCCCTTATAGGCATATTTACTATATTAATAAGTATACTTAAACCTAACCCTATTAAAAACTCTATAATAAAGCGAGATAATAGTAGGGATTATATATAATACCCCTATAGGTATACTTATTATTAGCTAGTATAATATTATAATTACTTCCTTTTAGTAGTTTAGCTTAATAAAGCTAAATAGGTTATTTAGCTTATAGAGCTAGAAGAAGAAGCTATCCTAGCTACCTTGTATAGTAATAAGTTCTCTTACTTAAATAACGTGCTTTAGGTAGAGGTTATTATAAGACCCTCTATTAAATACCTAATAAACGTTATAGTATAAGCTATATTATTAAGCGGACTGCTCCTATTATTATTATTATAGCTATTATAGCGCGGGGCCCTCCTAGCGCGCCGACCCCCTTATAAGCAGATCGCTCCCCTTATAGTTATAGCTATAGCTAGGCTCCTTTAAGCGGACCGCTCCCCTTATTATTAAGCAAACTACTCTACTTATACTTAAGTAAAGGCCTCTGGCCACTACATAGTGAGTTTACCTGCCTAAGTGCAACAGACCTTCTAACTCCGCGCCTCCTGATAATATATAGCCTGCGGTTACGTGATCCTCTCCTAACTATAGCTGCACTTATACGTGCCTATAACCTTATAATCTTTAACTTTATATTAATAATAACGTGGTTTTTAATTATTTAAACTATAAAACTATTAACTTTTCCTCTCGCGCACTACCCGCGCTACTATTAAATACTACCTCTATTACCGCTTCGTCCGCTAGCTATGCTATTATTAGTAACGCTCTCTCTATTAGTTAGCATAAGCTATACTTACTAATATTTAAGCCCTAATAAGCCTAGGCTACCTAGGCTGCCTCTGCCTTAGTAATATAGAGGACCTGCTCGAAGAAGGGCTAATCTATAGGGTATATAATAACCTACTAAACTTCTACTACTAAGTTTACTTACTTAGCTCTAATACTATAACGCCTTATAGAGTCCCCTATAGGGGTATTAAAGTAAGCCCTCTTAAGGGCTATATTAATAATACGCTCTCTATATATAGTAGAGTAGTTAATAAAAGAGTAGGTTTTATTAATTATATTAAGGCTAAACTCTTTAGTAATCCCCTCTATATTATTTATACTAAAGGGCGTGCCTAGCTTAAGCTTAGTATATTTATATATATAGTTTAGTACTAATATAATTAAGGGATAAGGATAAGGAAGAGGGAGAGGTATAAGGCCCTACTTATAGAGCTTCTTATACTTCTAGCTATAAGAACCTCTTAGGAAAGACCTCTCTAGTTAAGGAGTTACCTCTTATATAGTAGTATTTACCTTTAGTATCTTACTAGAAGGTCGACCTTTTGGGTTAAGGAGTTATCTTATATAGTAGCTTTTCTAGGCTATGAGAGCCTTAGTAGCCCGTTTAGCTCTAATATAATTAGCCCTAGTGCGGCGCGCGTCCGACTTTATATAGTAATATTTAGAGGGTTTGCTTATAAGTAGTAGGAATATATAGGGTTCCTATATTATTTTCCTTAACTAGTAGAGGGTATAGGTTAAAATATATATATAGTATTTCCCAAATTATGCGTGCAAACTGGGTGAATTTGTTATAGTCTTTTTGCGAAGGGGCTGCGGCGTAATTCCGAGCTTAATACTTAAGTAAACTACTCCCCCCTCTGATTATTTTATTAAGTTCGGAATTACGCCGTAGCCCCTTCGCAAAAAGACTATAATAAATTCACCTAGTTTATAAGTATAACTTAGGAAATATTATATAGGTATTTCAACTTATACCCTCTACTAGTTAAGAAAAATAATATAGGAACCCTATACGTTCCTACTACTAATAAGTAAACCCTCTAAATATTATAAAGTTAGACGCGCGCTATACTAGGGGTAATTATATTAGAGCTAAATAGGCTAGTAAGGCTCTTATAGCCTAGAAACGCCCTCGCTAAACCTTTTAATAATATAAACGCTACTATATAAGATAACTCCTTAACCTAAAAGGTCGACCTTCTAGCAAGGTACTACGAATACTACTATATAAGAGGTAACTCCTTAACTAAAGAGGTCTTTCCTAAGAGGTTCTTATAGCTAGAAGTATAAGAAGCTTTATTATAAGTAGGGCTTTATACCTCTCCCTCTTCCTTATCCTTATCCCTTAATTATATTAATATTAAACCTTATATATAAATATACTAAGCCTAAGCTAGGCACGCCCTTTAGTATAAATAATATAGAGGGGATTACTAAAGAGTTTAGCCTTAATATAATTAATAAAACCTACTCTTTTATTAACTACTCTACTATATATAGAGAGCGTATTATTAATATAGCCCTTAAGAGGGCTTACCTTAATACCACTATAGGGGACTCTATAAGGTATAATAATATTAGAGCTAAGTAAGTAAACTTAGTAGTAGAAGTTTAGTAGGTTATTATATACCTTATAGAGTAGCCCTTCTTCGAGCAGGTCCTCTATATTACTAAGGCAGAGGTAGCCTAGGCGGCCTAGGCCTATTAGGGGTTAGTAAGTATAGCTTATGCTAAATAGAGAGAGCATTGCTAACGATAGCATAGCTAGCGGATAAAGTAGTAATAGAGGCGATATTTAATAGCGGCGCGGGTAGTGCGCGAGAGGAAAAGTTAATAGTTTCGTAGTTTAAATAATTAAAAACTATTATAGGCTACGCCTAGGTTAAGCTTACCTAGGCTTCTACCTAGGTTTACTACCTTAAGGAGCTACCTAGGGCTTACCTAAGGCCTACCTAGTTATTCCCTATAAACTAGCGAAATCTATACTAGAGAGGGAAACTTCCCCTTTTCCTCTTTAGCTTAAATAAATAGTATTATAATAACGTCTTATTAAATAAACTCAGGTCTAACCCCTTATATATTTAAGCTTACTACTATAATAATAATAATAGGTTAAGTACTACTCCCTATTAGTTAGTAAGATAGTTAGTAGTAATATAGCTAAAACTTAAAATAAGCTATTATAAGCTAGTTTAATAGTAGTAATAGAGTCCCTCTAGTAATAGTTATAGGAGGTTAAGTAGGAGAATAGCTAATATATAGCTATATAAACCCCTATAAGTATTATTAGTAAAGTACTAGTAATACCTAGTATAGTATACTAGAAGCTACTACCCCTACTCCCGAAGCTTTTAAGTAAGTAAACGGAATATACTACCTAGGCGTAATAAATAAAGCGTAAGATTACTATAGATAGGGCGTTCTATACTATAGATATAGAGGTATAATACCTTCTTAACTACTATTTAAATACTATAGCTTAATAAGTAGTCTCTACTTTCTATAAAGCTAAGGGGAGCAGGGGGAAATATAACCCTAAGGACTTTATAGCCTACCTAGATTAGATATATAAGGACCTAAATATCTAGTTATAAGCTATAGCCTAATTATAAACCTTCTAGTAGAAAGAGAATAAATCCCTAGTAACCTTCTTACTAAGATTTAAGCAAATACTAGCTAATATAAGTAATATAAACTAGCTTAGCTAAGTCTAGATCTTACTTCTAGAGGCCTCCCTTACCCCTAGGCTAAGGGACTAGCTAATTACTATTAACTTAATAGCTAATTATAGTAGCTAGCTCTTAAAGGTTTAGAGTATTATATAGAAGGTAGAGCGCTAGAAGGTTACTAGTAACTACTAAGTAACTTACTAGAGACTTACTACTAAGAATACGAAGGGGGATACTTATATAACTAGAGCTATATATATCTTATAAGTTAAAGAAATAAGATACTATAACTACTAAAACTATAGATCCTCCTTAGGTACCTCCCTAGTATAATACTAATAACCTTAAAAGGGTATAAGGGACCCCTATACTTATTATACTTATAGAGCTAGAAGTTATTAAGCTCGGAATTACGCCGCAGCCCCTTCGCAAAAAGACTATAACAAATTCACCTAGTTCGCAGGTATAATTCGGGAAATACTATATAGGTATTTTAACCTATACCCTCTACTAGTTAAGGAAAATAATATAGGAACCCTATACGTTCCTACTACTCGCAAGCAAACCCTCGCATAGAGTTAGACGCGCGCCGCACCGGGGCTAATTATATTAGAGCTAAACGGGCTACTAAAGCTCTTATAGCAACGCCCTCGCTAAACCTTCTAGTAAGGTGCTACGAAAGCTACTATATGAGATAACTTCTTAACCTAAAAGGTCGACCTTCTAGCAAGGTACTAAAGGTAAACGCTATTATATAAGAGGTAACTCCTTAACTAAAGAGGTCTTTCTTAAGAGGTTCTTATAGCTAGAAGTATAAGAAGCTCTATTACTATAAGCAGGGCCTTATGCCTCTCCCTCTTCCTTATCCCTTAACTATATTAGCACTAGACCCTATATATAAAAACGCTAAGCCCGCGCGAGGCACGCCCTTTAATACTAATAACGCGCGAGAGCTTACTAGAGAGTTTAGTATTAATACGATTAATAAAACCCGCTCCTTCTTTAACTACTCTATTATATATAGAGAGCGTATTATTAATATAGCCCTTAAGAGGGCTCTTATTAATACCCCTAGAGGGGATACTCGCTATTATATTATAGCTAAGTAAGCGGACTTAGTAGTAGAAGCTAGGCGGGTTATTATATACCCTATAGAGTAGCCCTTCTTCGAGCAGGTCCTCCGCACTATTAAGGCAGAGGCGGCCCGAGCTAGAAGTTATATTACTTAATATTACTTTAATAAGGAGGACTAGCTACCTAGGGTTATAAAAGTAAAAACCTTAAAAGAGGAAATAGTATACTATAAGGTTATAAATAACTACTAGGTAATAACTAACTCCTTAGAGGAAGATAAGGAGTTAGAAAAAGACTAACTCTAAAGCGAAATTAAGCCCTAGAGCTTACTAAAGAGGAGATATTAAGTTAGAAAGAATATAAATAGGAATAACTAGCTAATAATAAGCTTATTATTATTTAAGTTAGAGTTAATAGAGGATATCTAGCTTAAACTCTAATAAATACTAGGAGTAATACTTATAGAATAATTAACCGTTCCCTAGTTTAATACCTCTACCTTTTATATATTAAGAAGAGATACTAACCTATAAGAGGGTATATACTTAGTAGATTATTACTAGGTAATATACTAGGTATAGTAGTATTTAACTTAGAAATAAGTAGCTATACCTAGTATATCTTTATATATATAGTTAATAGCCTAGACCCTAATATCCTCTTAGGGCGCCCTTAGATAGAATAGAGCTAGGTTATTTATAATATTATAACTTACTAAGTATACTATAGGAGGGGATAAGTTAGGCTATATCTAAAGACCTAAGAAGAAACTCCCCTTATAAAGGAAATAAGGGCTATAAGGTTCCTTAATATACCCTTATTATCTAAAATCTACTAATACTTAGCGAGATAAGAGGGTAAATACTAGGAGGGTATAGAAGAGGTACTAGTATAAGCTATTAGCTTATTTAATATTAAAAAAGCCTTAAACCTAAGACTAAAAGAGGATTAATAATACTATCTACTAAACTAGGTCTTAAGGGAGTTTCCTAATCTATTTAACCCTAATAAGGCTTACTTACTACCCCCTAGATAACTAGGAGTAGATTACTAAATTAATCTTATACTAGGATTAGATAGGAGGGAGCTATTACTCCCCTAGGGCCTCCTCTATAGTATATTAAGAGAAGAGCTACTAGTATTAAAAAAGACCTTATAAGACCTCCTAGATAACGGGTTTATTAAACCTAGTAGCTTACTTACTAAAGTACTAATACTCTTTATAAGGAAGCTAGATAGGGGAATTCGCTTTTATATTAACTATAAGGCTTTTAATATAATTATAAATAAAGACTATTACCCCCTCCTATTAATTTCTAAGATATTATACTAAGTTAGTATAGCTAAGTAATATACTAAGCTAGATATAATAATAGCTTTTTATAAGTTAAGAGTAGTAGAGGAGTATTAAGAGAGAATTATATTCTATACTTAGTATAGGTTATTTAAATAAGTAGTTTACTTGTTTAACTTAACTAGTACCCCTACTAGCTTCTAGTAATATATTATTAGTACTTTATAAGACTTCCTTAATTACTTTGTTACTACTTATATAAATAATATATTAATTTACTCTAATAGAACGAGGGAAGATTATAAGAGGAAGGTCTAGGCGGTCTTCTAGAGGCTAGTAGATATAGGCTTAAACCTTAACCCTATAAAGCATAAGTTCTTAGTTAAGAGGGTTAAATATATAGGGTTTATTATAATAATAAGAGAGGGTCTCTCCTATAATCCTAAGAAACTCTAGGTAATTACTAAGTAGTTACCCCCTACCTCCCTAAAGGGGGTTTAGAGCTTCCTAAGGTTTATAAACTATTATAGTATACTTATATTAGAATATAGGGATATTATTGAACTACTTATATTACTTACTAGGAAGAATATAATATTCTAATAGGGAGATAATTAAGTATAAGCCTTCTTATAGCTTAAGTAGCTTTTTAATACCTAGCTAATACTCTACTAGTTTAGCCTAGAGAATAAGAGTATTACTAATCCTAATTATTTAAGATTTATATTAAGAGGGGTACTCTTATAAGTTAACCTAGAGGGTACCTAGCGTCCTATAGTATTCTAATTATAGAAGCTCTTACCTATAGAGTATAACTATCTTAATTATAATAAGGAGCTCCTAGTAGTCCTTTCTTACTTATATATATAGAGAGTAGAGCTATATAGTATAACTACCTTTAAGGTACTAACTAATTACTAGGGGCTTAAATACTTTATAAAGAAGTAATACCTTATAGAGCACTAGAGCTAGTAAGTAGAGGAGCTATCCTAGTATAATTTTATTATTAAGTACCGCCCTAGTAAGGAAGTAGTAGCCCTTAATACCCTCTCTTAGAGGGAGTAAGATATACTATAAGGGTAGGATAATAAGTAGAAATAAGGGAGGGTCTTATAGCTAATACTAAACCGCGCCTACCCCTTTAGGGACCCTATAGTTAGCCCTCTAGTAAGGAGAAGTTAGAAGGGCTATACTAATATCCGAGATATTATAGTCTTTAATAGTAACCCTAAACTATAAGCGCTATAGCTAGAAACTATAAAAAAGGATATAATATATAAGGCTATATACTATATATTTACTTACTAGCTTTAGAGCTTCCTATTAGATATAAAAGCTAAGGTCTAAATTAGTAAGTATAATATTAATAGTTAGAGGAGACTAATATTTAGGGGGAGGCTATAAGTACCTAGTAGGGAGGATAATAATAACTTATTAGGGGAGTTCTATATAAAGATTATTTAATAGAGCTACGACTTAAGTATATCTACTTACTTAGGCTATAATAGTATACTAGAAATAGTAAGCTAGTAGTTCTATTAGCTAGGATAATTATAAATAGTATAGAGATTTATAAGAAACTATATAGAGGGATATATATCTAGAGGTAAGCTAAGAGGGGCTTCCTAAAGCCCCTACTAATACCTACCTAGTTATGCTTATACCTCTTAATAGACTTTATTATAAACTTACTACTTATAAAGGATAATACTAGCTAATACTTATAGGTTATAATAAATAAGCTAGGTAAGTTAGTAATACTAGGGGAGATAAGTATTATAGAAGTAGAAGCTTATACCTATTAGTTCCTTACTTCTTACTTCTAGTTCTATAGGTTCCTATATAGTATTATTAGTAATTAAGGGTCTAACTAGGTAAGCTACTTCTAGGCTAAATTCTACTACCTTATTAGTATAAGGAGGCTATCAAGTACTATATACTACTTATAAACTAATAATAAGACTAAGAAATAGAACTAGGAGATATAAGCTATTCTATATATATTTATAACCTAGGTATAGGATAACTAGGGGTAGCCCCTACTTACTACCTAGCTAGCGCTCTATAATAGGGTTAGTAGTATAACTAGGCTCTTGCTATTCTTCTTAAAATATAGGTACTATACTAACCCTATACTTATTATAAATAATATAATAAAAGACGCCCCCTCTAGGGATATAGTAGCTACCCTCCTAGTAATAAGATTATAAGAGATAATAGACTTTATCTAAATAAGTATTATAGCTATCTAATAGTATAGCAAGGAGAATATAAACTAGTAGAGGATACCTATAGAGGAGTACTAAGTAGGTAATAAGGTTTAGCTTTTAATAGCTAATTATAAAAGCCCTAGGCCTAGTAAGAAGCTATTATAGTTATATTATAAATATACTATAGTTAGAGTCCTAAGACTATATATTATTAACTTAGACGTACCTAGTAATATCTACCTAAGGTTCTATATAGACCTCCTCTAGAGGGTACTAGAGGACCTCTTATCTATATAAATAAGGATAGACCCCTAGCTACTACTAATTATAGCTAATAATAGCGAGTTTAAGTAGTATATAGAGGAGATATATATAATATAATAGAAAGTAGTTAGGCGAGGGTAGAGGTATAAGGTCCTAGTTAAGTAAGAGGGGTATATAGACCTTACCTAGGAGCCTATAGAGGCTATTATAGAGATTGCTATAATAGATAGGTATAAAGCCCTATATAGACTAGTTATAGATAATAATAGCAACCTAGCCTATACCTAGGGGGGGGACTAGCTAGGAGGGGGGATAGTATTATAAGCTATACCTAGGTTAAGCTTACCTAGGCTTCTACCTAGGTTTACTACCTTAAGGAGCTACCTAGGGCTTACCTAGGGCTTACTTAATTATTCCCTATAAACTAGCGAAATCTCTACTAGAGAGGGAAACTTCCCCTTTTCCTCTTTAGCTTAAATAAATAGTATTATAGAAACCTCTTATTAAATAAACTCGGGTCTAACCCCTTATAAAAACTACGTTATTATTAATATAAAGTTAAAAATCGTGAGGCTATAGGTATATATAAGTGCGGCTATGGTTAGGAGAGTTATAATCACGTAACCGAAGGCTATATATTATTAGAAGGCGCGGAGTTAGAAGGTCTATTGCACTTAAGCAGGTACAATCACTATATAGTGGCTAGAGGCCCTTATTACTTTATAAGTAGCGCTATATAAGCTCCCTAGGGCGCCGCTCCCCTTATTATATTTAGTTATAAATAGCTTTACTCTACTTCTTATTTAGCCTCATGGGATATTATATAGCTAGGGGGATATATTATATAGGATAAGGCTTACCTATATAGTTATATATAGTCCTACCTACTCTAGAGCAGGTATATATACCCTTTCGGTCTATATACCCCTATTTAGAGGGACTTCTTCCTATAGATATATATAGATACCTATATATATACTTCTTTATTACAGACTTCGTCCTATATACCCTTCTTCACAAAGACCCTCCCCTTGAGCGCTTGTAGCCATCGCGATAGTTAGGTAATATAGTATTATCTTATAATTCCTTATTAGTAATATAGAACTCCTTAGTTTTAAAATATTCTTTTATCTGTATAATCACCTTAGCGTATAAGAATAGAGCGTATTTAGTAATAATATATTAGAAATAATACTCTTAGGTATCTCCTTTTAATATAAAGTAAAATACTTTAGTATATTACTATAGGGATATGCTAGCTTTAGTATAATAATCCTTAGAAATAAAGAGTTTTCAATCTAATATATCTATTTTACTATTACTATACTTAAAGTTATTATTATTATAAAGCTTAGTAAGACTCTTAAGTTAGTATGATAAAGGGATCTTATCTAGTAGAAATTAGGCTTATTGGTTCTAGCTTATTGGCTTTATAAAGTTAATACCTTAGGTATTATTCCTAGTATTTTAGAATAAGAAGGGTTAGGTAGTCTCTATTAGAGGGGGATAAGGGGGTTAATATATAGGAAATATAAGTATAGTAGAGGGCTTTTAGCGTTGTTATAAAGGAGTAGTAATAATAAGAAAAAGAGGGGTTTCAAATTCCTATATGATCTCTATAAAGAAAGCAGGGTCTTTACTATACCTTCTAATAATAATTAGATATTATATTTTACCTATATTGAAGTTATTATTAATCTATAAGTAGAAGTTAGATTATTAAGTAATGTTAGTACCGTCTTCTTCAATCAAACTACTATTATAATAATAAACATATTCTTATTAGAAAAGACTTTCTAAAGGGCTTTAATAATATAGTTATTTATATAATCAAAGATCTTAATAGTATCCTCGAAGTCTTTCTTAAAGTTAGCTTATAGTTAGTAACCTTAGATATAGTTCTTAAAATACTTATTAGGATAATAAGTAATATAGCTAGTAATCTTAGCTTAGTTAGTCTCTTTAGTATTGAAAGACTTAATTTAATTATTTATCTTATAATTAATAATAGCTTTAAAATTATTAGAGATTAGGATTACTAATTAATATCAGGGTAAGGAGGAAGGAGAGGGGGTAGGGGAGGTATTAGTATTATTAGCTATTAGGAAGGAGTAATAAATATATTTAGAAGCTATATAAAATAATTGAGCGTATTCTTATACCTTAATTAGGGGTATTATCCCTAATTTATAGCTTTAAGTAGTTAGTCTCTATATTAAGTAACTTATAGTTATTATTACTTACTCTTCTTCTTACTAATAACCGAATTCCTTCCCTTATATAATTACTAAATACTTACTTATTTCCCTAAAAAAGGGACCTTTTAGAAGGGATTATTTACTTCCCTAAGGAGGGGACCTAAGGAGGGATTACTTAGCTTACTTCTCTAAAGAAGGGACCTTCTTAGTAAAGGAATTATTTAGAGGGAAGGGTTAAAAAAAGGAAATATTAAAGAAGAGAGGAAAATTCAAAAAGATTACTTAATAAACCTCTCTAAAAAGGGGACCTTTTTAATAAAGATATTATTTAGAGGAAGGAGGGTTTAGAATTAGAAAAAGGGGTTAAAATACTTATTTAGATGATAGATTTAAATACTTACTTACTTATTAGATCTGATTAACCTTAAGGAGGGGATACCCTAAAGAGGGGACCATTAATTATTCATATACTAGGATAGATATTCCTAGATAGATCTAAAGTAATAGATATAAAAAATCTAAAAGGAGATAAGAAGGGGAAAATTAAAGAAAGACCGAGGTCTTAATAATAAGGTTTTAATAATATAATTACTAATTATAATCAATTAATCTAAGTAATCTTTAGTAAAAGCTTAGTATACTAGGGAGCGCTAGCTTTAGCTAGCTCTAAGGAGAATACTTCTATTAGTAAGGTTACGCTATAGATAGAATAAATCTAATTAGTAATACTCTATATTCTATTTTCTATACTAGGGACGGCTAGCTATTAGCCCTTCTAATAGGATATTAATTATAATATCTAGTATTTAAAATAAGTCAATAGTATAGGAGTCTCCTTATATAATAATCCCATTTTAATACGTTGTCTTTTATATACCTCCCGCTGGCCTCTGGCTACTGCATAGTGATTTTACCTGCTCAAGTGCAATAGACCTTCTAACTCCGCGCCTCCTGATAATATATAGCCTTCGGTTACGTGATTATAACTCTCCTAACCATAGCCGCACTTATATATACCTATAGCCTCACGATCTTTAACTTCTTATTAATAATAATATAGTTTTTAATTATTTAATAGACTATAAAACCATTAACCTATCCTCTCGCGTACTACCTGAGCTGCTATTAAATGACCCCTCTATTACTACTTCGTCCGCTAGCAGTTCTCTTATTTAATCAGGTTAGCTAACGCCTTCGTAGCTATGCTATCGTTAGCAACGCTCTCTCTATTTAGCGCAAGCTATACTTACTACCGTTCGTAGATTACTTTATTATAATAAGGGTTCTATATTAGCTGATAACTTAGAAGCCCTAAGGGGCTTAGGCTACCTCTGCTTTAATAGTATAGAGGACCTTCTTAAAGAAGGGCTACTCTATAGGGTATATAATAACCCGCTTAGCTGCTGCTACTAAGTCGGCTTACTTAAGTATAATACTATTATACCTTATAAGGTCCCCTTAGGTATTTAAGAGAGCCCTTATAAGAGCTATATTAATAACATACTCTCTATAAATAGCGGAGTAATTAATAAAGGAGCGGGTTTTATTAATTATATTAATACTAAACTCTCTAGCGAGCTCTTTTATATTATTAGCATTAAAGAGTATAACTTATGCGGGCTCGGCGTTTTAATATATAGGGTCTAGTACTAGTATTTCTAAGACTTAATAGGATTTATTATAAGTTATAGGTATGCCTAGTACTTCGTAGATAAGGAAGAGGGAGAGGTATAAGGCCCTGTTCGTAGTAGAGCTTCTTATGCTTCTAGCTATAAGAACCTCTGAGGAAAGACCTCTTTAGTTAAGGAGTTATCTCTTATATAATAGCATTTACCTTACTAGAAGGTTAACCTTTTAGGTTAAGGAGTTATCTCGCGTAGTAGATTTTATAATACCTTACTAGAAGGTTAAGCAAGGGCGTTTCTAGGCTATAAGAGCCTTAGTAGCCTATTTAGCTCCGATATAATTAGCCCTAGTATAACGCGCATCTAACTTTATAATATTTAGAGGGTTTACTTATAAGTAGTAGGAATATATAGGGTTTTTATATTATTTTCCTTAACTAGTAGAAGGTATAGGTTAAAATACTTATATAGTATTTCCTAAATTATACCTGCGAACTAGGTAAATTTGTTATAGTCTTTTTGGGAAGGGGCTGCGGCGTAATTCCGAACTCAATATACCTCCCGCTCTTATTAGAGGTATATATATTATTAGAGATAATAAGGGATAGAAGGTAAGTATACTATAGGCTCTATTAAGGAGTAGCTATTTATTTTTATTACTTATAGCTAATAAGAGCTAATAAGAGTAGTATAGACTAAACTAAGCTATATAGACCTATATTTATCTAGAGTTAGGACGAATGCGCTTGACTTTTTAAAAGACTAATTAGATTTAAGCTTTTTATATATAAGGGTTTAATAGTAATAAGAGAGGTTTTTTTCTTAGGTAGGCCTAGCTTCCTAAAGGTAAAGATTAACCTTCCTAATAGAAGGTATTTATATTACCTATTAGATTACTATAGATATATATATTACTATAAGGAGTAATAAACCTAGTTACTTAGTTTATATAGGTTATAATTAGAGTCCTATATAACCTTATACCTAGCTACTATAAGGCCTTTCTTAATAATATTACTTTCAAAGGACCGACCTTATAATATAGTAAAGAAGGGATTAAGTCTTATCTAAGGACTTATAGATTTATTTTAAAGTATTTAAAGAATATTAATAAGGTCCTATTTAATTTAAAGCTAGCTAAGTATATAATAGTAGTAGTTAAGTTATAATAAGCTTAAGAAGTAGTAATACTTATCAGCTATATTTATAATACTAATAGGCGTTATTTAAAGGAAGTAAAGATAGTTAAGATCTATAAATAAGCTACTCATATCAATTTAATAGAGTTAAGGGCTTTCTTTAGGATTATAACGTTCTATAGATCCTAGGTAAAGGATTACTTTATTATTATAAAATTACTTATCAACTTATTTAAGAAGAATACCTCTTTCAGCTAGGAGGAGAGGTAGTAGATAGCTATAGATACCTTAAAGCTAATACTTATGGAGGCTCTAATCTTTATTATTATTATAGATTATAGCTCTAGAGAAGGAGATATCTACCTTATAATTAATACTAGTAATATAGTATAGGGTAGAGTCCTAGGATAAGTTATTAATAATGAGTATATAGTCTCTTACTTTAAGACTAATACTTAGTAAGGACCTAAGCTATTATACAATACTAAGAAGAAAGAGCTATATAGTATTTTAAAAGCTTTAAAGAGGGTTTATAACTATTTATATAAATAATACTTTTTCTTAGAGATAGATACTTAGATATTAGTTATATACCTTAATAGAGTAGCTATAGACCTTCTAGGACCCTATATTATCTATTAGATTATATAGATTTAAATATTTAACTCTAAAGTATAATATACCTATAGTACTTAGAATATAATAATAGATAGCTTATTATAAAAGCCCTAGGGTCCTTCTAATATTATTAATAAATAGGCTAAGGGAGAAATTAACTCCTAAATCAATTTAGAAATCCTCGTTATAAATATAGAAGCTAGTCTTTTCTTTAATTAAGCTTAATACCATAATAATAAGTAATATATAGAGGAGGTCTTAGTAGGGAATATAGAGATTATTAGTAATATAATAAATATCCTGGATAGACTTCTCAATAGTTTATAGACTTATTCTATATATTCTTAATACATTATTTATTATGTAATAATATAGAGATACCCTCTCGGGATTTAATTTGTAAGGTATTATACCTTCAAGCCTAGAGCGTTAGACTACTATAGTTAGAACTACTTACTTTTTACTAGATTAATAAATTAAAGGCTAATACTATAATAGGTTATTAATAATCCTAAATAATAGAGGAAGCTAATTATAAAAGCTTATAAATATAGTAATTACTAAGGTAAGTAAGCTATAGCTAGAAGACTATCTAATTACTATATATAAGCTAGTATATATATAGAGGTTAGTAAATCTCTACGAAGTTACCCTAATTATTAAAAGGAGAGAGCTTAATATATAGATAATATAAGGACCTGTAGCTTATTAAAAGGATTACTCTTTGTAAAGATCTTATTAGATATATAGAGGGTAGTTAAGTAGTACCTTATTAAGATAAGGGATTTACTTATAGGATAGCTTAAAGCTTACTAGCTTAAGAGAGTAACTTTAGCTAAGATTACTAAGTTTATCTAGGAAGAGATTATTTATTATTATAGATTATACAGTAAACTTATTATTAATAGAAGCCTAGAGAATAAGAATATTATTATCAAGTTTAATAATAAGTATAATATTAAGAGGAAAGTAATATCTATATATAACCTAAGGGGTAATAGAGTAGTAAAGGCTAGTTATGAGCTAATTACTTATATATTATTAATATAATTAGACTAGAGAAGAGAGAGATATTAACTCTTAACTATACGTTCTTACTGCCCTATTTATAAACTAGTTAAGTATTTATATTTCAACTAGCTTTAGCCCTTTTTAATTTTTATATAGGTTTAAGATTATTATACCTTACAAAACCCTAATACTTACCTAGAGGGTTCTTACTTAGGATTTAATAATAATGAAAGAGGAGGAGGTTTAAATATATCTATAAGCTTTCTTATAACTAGATAGGAATAGGAAATCAGCTAAGGAAGTAATTAATAGTTAATATAAGAAAGTTATAACGTGGTTAATAGGCGAGCTAGCTAGATAAGCGAGCTAGCTACCCGACCGCGTTTAACCTAAATTCTACCTCTTAAATTATATAATATTATAATATTATCATAATATTATAAACGAATAATACTTAATTAAGTCTAGCCCTTTAAGCTATCTAGAAAACCCCTAATCTTAGTATCTAAGCTGCTATAAAGATCTACTCTATACCTCGCTTACCCTTAGTATATAAATTAAGGGAATCTTCTTAAAATATAACATAAAACCTAATTTATGAAGTTTAACTATGCTTAAAGAAGGGAAGCTAGTTAAATATATTCTCAATCTAGATTTCTAATCGTTTCCACCCTATATTAGTAGTATAGAAGATATAGCTAATCGACTACGCGGTAACTATAACACGCTACTAGTTAGGAAGCGCTAGGCTTTGAACTTTATTAAGCGAGAACTATAGCTCTAGACGCGCTTTTTTTATAAGTATAGCTATAAGAGGGCCCAATATAAAGATCTAAATATAATAAATATATAGTTTTACCTTATAGCAAATATAATTATAGAATATAATATTATAGAGTCTAGTATTTGAACCTTTAACGAGACTAGCTTTATAAGAGGCTAAATTATACCTAGAATGGTTATTATAAGTATAGAAAGGCGTTTAAATATAAAGGTAATATAGCTTAGTAATCATAAATAGGTTATAGTTATTTAATCTATTAGCTTATTAGGCTATAATATCCCGCTATATATTATTCTTATAGGTTAATATTACCTCTCTACTTCGTATACTAAATCTACTCTCCTATATAACTAGGTTATTATAATATCTAGAAATAGATAGATGATACATAAAAAAAACTTGGATTAGCTCTAGTACTCCAACTAGTATATAAAACTATATATAAGTAGTAGTTATCGCCTCCTTATTATTAATAGGTATAAAGGTTATAGTATTACTAACTTTAAGATATATTATAAGTAAAATAATATTATTCTACTTTATGTATTAGCTTATTTGTCTTATCTACTTTAGCCTTTAGATATTAGGTATTTTAAGCTACTAAAGAAGGCTTATAGCTAAGAAATTAAGGAAAAGATATAATAGGGTAATACTTATATTATAAAAGAGGACTTCTTCCCTATATTTTATAGAGTATTTAGATAAGTAATTATAAAAAGGAATATCTAGAGAGAATTTAGAGGGGCTAGGCTTATACCTTTAAATATAGAAATTATACTATCTAAGCTTAATATAAAGTTATATACTCTAATACCTCTAGAATCCCTACTAATAATACCTCTAGCCTAGACTTCCTAGATACTAAATAACCTAACTCAAGTAGGTTCTTAATCTAAACTTATTAAAAAGAGGATCTCTTATTATTAAAATAGCTCTCTAGTTTTAATTATTAAAGCTATAGAGTATTTATTAAAAGGAGCGTAAGGATTTATATACTAAATTACTTTATTAAGATCTAAGAATAAAATCTTTTAGGAGGAGAATAGCTTATTTAGCTAATCTTAGAAAGCTAAAAAACTCCTAGCTTAGATAAAGAGGGAGCTTTATTATAGCTAAGGTAGAGGATATTTAGTTATAGAGAGAAATAATAACTTAGATTAAGGAGGAAATATATTAGAATAGTAGTTACTAACTAAGGACTAGGATAGGCTAATAGTAATATAACATCTATAGGAATACTAATTATAATATATAATTATATTAATTTATTAAGGAAACTTCTAATAAAGAAGTTTCTAAGTAGTTATAATTAAGATACCTTTCTTAATATTACCTATTAGTTATAAATATGATATAGTCGTAGTTAGGTAGCTAGCTCGCTTATCTGGCTAGCTTGCTTATTAACTACGTTAGAGTATTATAATAATTAATATAGGAGGATTAGAAGGAAGAAGAGGCTAGAGGTAAGTAATTTAGTTTTAGTATTTAATATTAAGAGATCTATTAATAAATTATGTATTAAAAAGCTTAACTATTAATAATAAAGCCCCTTTTATATCTTATTATAAGCTCTAAATACTTAATTATATTAATTGATAACCTTAATAGGAGATAAGGTTATTAGAAAGATATTTAATAGAAATTAACTTTATAAATCTATTTAAGCTCTTAAAGGATATTAGGAACTAAGTAATTCAGATATCTATAGAATTAATTTAGAAAGAAACTTAATAAAGGTCTTCTTAGTATTAGGGTATAAAGAGTATAATAATTATATACCTAAGGAAGGGAAGGAGGAATTTATAATACCTAGGGAGAATAATAAGGATAGAGAGGAAGATTTACCTTCTATGAGGAAGGTTATTCTTTACCTTTTAGGAAGCTAGGCCTACCTAAGAAAAAGAATTCTCTTACTACTATTAAACCCCTATATATTAAAAGCTTAAATATAATTAGTCTTTTAAAGAATCTAGCTAATTCGTCCTAAGTCTAGATAAATATAGGTCTATATAGCTTAGTTTAGTCTATACTACTCTTATTAGCCCTTATTAGCTCTTATTAGCTCTTATTAGCCCTTATTAGCTCTTATTAGCTCTTATTAGCTCTTATTAGCTCTTATTAGCTCTTTATTAGTAAGCCCTATATATATAGTAGGGCTCTAGCTAGTAGCTAATAGAAATAGGTACTTATTAGTATATTTATACCTTTATTATAAGGTTAAATAGAGCTAGCTATAGCTAGACTTAGTAAATAAAACTTTTAAATATAATATAAGGTAGTTATTAAGAATTACTTTTAGTAATATAGTTATTAAGGATTACTTTTGATTTTTAAAGGATCTCCTTATTTATCTTCTTTATAAGGTACCTATAGATTTTTAGTAGTATATAAGCTATAAAGATAAATAGCTACTGCTTAGTATAGTCTATAGTATACTTACCTTCTACTCTTTATTATCTCTATTAGTATATATACCTCTAATAAGACCGGGAGGTATATAAGAAATAGTACATTAAGAGGAGATTACTATATAAGGAGACTACTATACTATTTATATATATTAAATACTAGATATTATAGTTAATATCCTATTAGAAGAGCTAATAGCTAGCGCTCCCTAGTATAGAGAATAGAATATATAGTATTACTAATTAGATTCATTCTACCTATAGCGCAACCTTACTAATAGAAGTATTCTCCTTAGAGCTAGCTATAGCTGGCGCTCCCTAGTATTATAATTAGTAATATAATTAAAATAGTATTTAAAACATTTAGAGAAAGTAATTAAGGTTTTAAAAGCTGAATAGTAACTAGTTATTAAGATTCTTAAGATATTAAAAGAGAAAGAGAAGGAGTATATTAAGATAAAAGAGCTAAAGCATATATAATATTTCTTTTATTATAACTTAGCTTAATTAATAATTTATAGACTTATTTTTATTTATTCTTCCTTCTATTTCTTATTTTTAAAGTTTAAAATTCTAGGGATAATATTCCTAAACTTAAGGGATAAGGGTAAGAGATAGTATTAGTAACTCCTTAGTTATTTAAGTATACTTTCTCGCTACTATCTAATATAATAATAGCTTAAATAACTTTGGTATCTATTAGTAATTATAATAAGGTTATTAAGCCTAGGGAAGTATAAGACCCTTACCTTTTTAGTGATAATATTAAAAACCCCTCTTATTAAATAAATATAAGCTTAATAACCTAAAGATAAAAGGGAAAAAGAGAAGGAGAAGGAGAGTATAAAAATCATAGTTTTTAGCCTCTAGAGAGGATATTAGTAGACCCTTCCCGCCCCCCCCCCCCCCTCCTTTCTAGAAAAGATTATGATTAATATTATAAAGATTATTACTAATATTATATTATTTATTACTAAAGGGAAAGGGAAAGATACTTATAAAGGAGATTATATTAAGCTTATACTTAGATATACTTTATACTTAGTTCTATAGATCTATTTATATCTTATTTACCTCGATTTCGTATTATAATTTAACTAACTTCTTATTCCTTTTTTCTTTTACCCCCTCCCCCTATATTATATAAATATATCTGGAAATCCTATTTTCTTACCTTAATTTATTGTATAAAGCCCTAAGTAGTTTATTATTTCCATAAAGCTAAACTCTAGAAGTAGCTCTATTATAAAAAGGTAATAAAAATATATAAACCTAGCTTTAGAGTAATATTCCTAAGCTTATTAATACTATTTATTATAAAAGAACGAGATATTAAACTTAGATATAGCTATAATTATAATATCTATTAGAACTTAGGACTATAGGATCTCCTTAATATTATTAAAATCTCTACTCTTTTTTATTTTACTATCATATTTGATTCTATATTTATAATACTTATAAATACTTAGATAATTATATAAGTACCTCTCTTGAATCTTATAGAAGAAGTAGTTAATATTAGGAGTACCTAGTATAGAGATATACTTAAAGTATATTATATAGATATAAATACTAGTTAAAAGGTTCCTAGTAGTATAAGCCCGCTCTTTATAATAGATATAAGGTATTATATTATAACTACCTCAGGATTAAATCAATAACCTATATATAGCTATTATATCTTAAAAGACCTTTTTCTCTTATAATCTAGTGAGAAAGGTAGTAGAAGTAGAAATAAAGACTTAATAGTAGAAGTCTTTAAACCCCTTACTTACCTTAAATATTTATTTTACTAAGATAGGCTTTTTAAAACGCTAGCCTTATTACTTTAGTAGTTTTATTAGGGAATATATATAATATAAAAGCTAATTCTAAGTATATATTACTAGGGTTATTAGGTGAGAGCTAAATAAGGGTTATAGGTACTTAAGAATTTTGATTCTTAGCTAGAGATTATAAGAATAATAATATATAAAGGGAAGGGATACCCAAAGCTAGTTATTAGAGTATTAAATAAAAAGAGGTATATTACTTTTCTTTATTTTAGATATAGGGATATCAAAACTAAGGATCTAGAGGGTTACTAATAATAAGAGATAATAAGGGTAAGGTTAAGTAGTATTTTTAAAACTAAAAATAAGGAAGTTATAGTTAGCTATAATAGGAAAAGATAATTTATAAATATAAGGTAGAAAATATTAAGAAGCTAGGTTAAGATTAAGTCATTAGATAGAGGTAACTATTATAACAAGAGAAGTTAATAATAGAGGATAGAGGAGGATATTTATTTAATTTTATAACTGGACTATATATTTTAATAGCTATTACTAATTATTATTTTATTTATCCTTTCCTTATATATAACTACTCTAATTTACTATTTTATTTAATATAGGTTCTTTACTTTAAATCTATTTTATTTTATTAAGACTAAAGAGGCTAAGAGAGGGGAGTTACTTATTCCTTTTATAAGCTACTAATAAATTACTATATTATTAAAGTAATTAGTAGAGATAGAAAAATATTCCTAACCCCTTAGGCCCTCTAGATTCTCTCTCTTATATATATATATATTTATTTGTAAGCCTAATTTATTTATTAACTATATAATATTAAGTATTATATTATAGCTCTTTCTTTACTTCTAATTGTATTTCTATTCAGCTCTTTAATTTATAAATTATCTATACTTACTCTTTATTAACTTTTCTTTTAATATATTATAATAGGGAATGTTAACCTTTATAATAATAAAGCCTTAGATACTTATATCTAGGAGTTAAGATTATTAAACCTTTCTATTCTTAATATTAAGCTATTAAGTAGGCTTATACCTAATAAACTAAGTATAAGTAGGTTTTAAGTATAAAGATAAAATAATAAAGATATCCTAGGCTTTAGACCTCTTAATAAACTTGGTTACTACCCTTAACTAATTAAATATAACACGCGCTCTCTACTTAAGAAGGATAATATCCCTAGTTAGATAGACCTATATAATATAATATTAAAATATATCCTCGTTAAGTATTAGAATCAGACCTTAGAAGTAGTAAAGGAGATAATTTGCTCTTTATACTTATAATAAGTAATAGCTAGTATATTTAATACTATTAGTATATTTAGAATAATAACTCTAATATATACTAAGCCTATCTTAGTAGTTACTTATTACTTTATAAGGCTTATTAAGCCTAGCTAGTTACTTTATTATAATATAATTAGAAATATAGAAGATAACTTTAAAAATAGAGATATAAGGGATATTATAACTACTTAAATTAAAGCTAAGCCTCCTAATATACTTCTTATCTATTTATAAGCGCCTAAGTTTATTAAAGTAGTTATTATAGGTTTACTAATTGATTTATAAGATAGGAGAAACTAGTTCTATAATAATTAATAATTTGAAAGAGGAGGAAAAGAATAAATATAGACCTTAATATTTATTACTATAAGTATTTTATTAAGACGTAATATAAGAGAGATCTTAATACGATAACTATACCTTATTAAACTTTAATATATAAACCCTTTACTATAGGCTTCTAGTCTATACTTTATTAATTAGCTTAGGTTTTCTATATAGATTAGAAGCCTAGTATTATCTAAGTAGCCTATTAATATAAGGTATTAAGCGGTTAAGGAGTCACCTCTCGTGTAGTAGCGTTCACCTTGCTAGAGGGTCGACCTTTAGGTTAAGTAGTCATCTCGTATAGTAGCTTTACCACGAGAGCCTTAGTAGCCCGTTCGGCTCTGATATAATTAGTCGTAGTATAGGGCGCGCATCCGACTTTATATAAGGGTTTGCTTATAAGTAGCAGGAATATATAGGGTTCCTATATTATTTTCCTTAACTAATAGAGGGTATAGGTTAAAATACCTATATAGTAGTTCCCGAATTATACCTATAAACTAGGTGAATTTATTATAGTCTTTTTGCAAAGGGGCTGCGGCGTAATTCCGAACTTAATAAGGTATTAAGCTTAGATTAATTATTTATTAATAGGTCTTACTAATAAGATACCTCTAGAAGGATACTAGGTCTACCTAAAAGTAGATAGACTTCTATATAATTAATACTTTACATTAAGAGATAGGGATATTAAGAAAGGTATAACTTAAGAGTAAATTACGTATTAAATAGCTAAGTATACCCCTTAATTTCTAGATTTAAAAGCTTCCTCTCTAGATAGAATAGATATTAACTTACCAATACTTAAGAGTATTAATCCATAAACTAGCCTAATAGTTCCTTTTAATCTAGAAGAGTTAGATAAGGAGGAAGGTGGCCTCTGGCCACTGCATAGTGATTTTACCTGCTTAAGTGCAACAGACCTTCTAACTCCGCGCCTCCTGATAATACATAGCCTTCGGTTAGTGATTATAACTTTCCTAACTATAGCCGCACTTATACGTGCCTATTAGTCAACAGCCTCACGATGTTTAACTTCATATTAATAACAACGTGGTTTTTAATTATTTAAGTATAGATATTAGACTACAAAACTATCGACTTATCCTCTCGCGCACTACCCGCGCTGCTATTAAATACCGCCTCTATTACCGCTTTATCCGCTAGAAGTTGTTACTATCTTTATAGTCCTCTTATTTAATCGGGTTAGCTAACGCCTTCGCAACTATGCTATCGTTAGCAACGCTTTCTCTATTTAGCATAAGCCGTACTTACTAACGTTTAAGCCCTAATAGGCCTAGGCTACCTAGGCTACTTCTACCTTAGTAATACAGAGGACCTGCTTTAAGAAAAGCTACTCTATAGGGTATATAATAACTTACTAAACTTCTACTACTAAGTTTACTTACTTAGCTCTAATACTATTATACCTTATAGAGTCCCCTATAGGGGTATTAAGATAAGCCCTCTTAAGGGCTATACTAATAATACGCTCTCTATATATAGCGGAGTAGTTAATAAAGGTGCGGGTTTTATTAATTATATTAAGGCTAAACTCTCTAGTAACCACCTCTATATTATTTATATTAAAAAGTATACCTCGCTTAGGCTTAGTATATTTATATATAGGGTTTAGTACTAATATAGTTAAGGATTTATTATAGGTTAAATAAGGATAAGGAAGAGGGAGAGGTATAAAGCCCTGCTTATAGTAGCAGAGCTTCTTATACTTCTAGCTATAAGAACCTCTTAGGAAAGACCTCTTTAGTTAAGAAGTTACCTCTTATATAGTAGTATTTATAATACCTTTAGTACTTTATTAGAAGGTTAACCTTTTAGGTTAAGGAGTTATCTTATATAATAGCTTTTATAGTACCTTTAGCACTTTGCTAGAAGGTTAACCTTTTGGGTTAAGGAGTTATCTCGTATAGTAGCTTTTCTAGGCTATAAGAGTCTTAGTAGCCCTTTTAGCTCTGATATAATTAGCCCTAGCATAGCGCGCGTCTAACTTTATACGAGGGTTTGCTTGCGAGTAGTAGGAATATATAGGGTTCCTATATTATTTTCCTTAATTAGTAGAGGGTATAGGTTAAAATACCTATATAGTATTTCCTAAATTATACTTATAAACTAGGTGAATTTATTATAGTCTTTTTGCGAAGGGGCTGCGGCGTAATTCCGAACTCAATAATGTTATAAAATGGGAGCCCCCTAATAGCTCTAAAAGCTCTTATAAATTAGTATCTATATAATTAATTTAGTTCAGTAGAGGTATAGATCTATATATAGCTTCTAGTATATTAAATAAGCTAGGGCTCTAATTTAAGAAGGATTAATATTGCTACATTTTAATAATATAACCTCAAGTAATAGTATTTTATTTACTAACTCTGAGATCCTCTTAGTTAATTAACATATCTCTACGATTACTTTAGAGTTTTATAACCTAACTATTAATAATAATATAGCCTTATAAGATACCTAATTAAGCTAAGAAGACTTTAAGAAAGTACCTTTCTTCTCTCTATACCCTCCTAACCCTTTACGTATAGATAGTAATATAATAATCTTTAGGAATAAAAACTATATTATACTATCTCCTATAGGGGATACTTCTTAGCCTATTTATAAATTATTAATATTATCTAGGTCTATTTCATTTTAAATACTAGATAAAGAGCTTAAATACCTTAGATATTAACTTTAGTTATAAATCTTATAGATCTTAAGTTAAGATATAACTACTAAGCCATGCCTACGAACTATAATTATAAATATATTATTATATCCGAAGTAGCCTAATCCTTTAAAGAAGTATAATTATAATTATATAGACTATATCTAGTAAAGGGTTAATTAATAGGATTAGATTAAGTAGAATACGCCTAAAGAAGTATATTATCATAGCCTTTTACGCCTAGTATAATAAGGTAGATAATTCTAACTATACTAGGGAGCGCTAGCCATAGCTAGCTCTAAGGAGAACACTTCTATTAGCAAGGTTACGCTATAGATAGAATAAATCTTATTAGTAATACTATATATTTTATTCTCTATACTAAGTAGCGCTAGCTATTAGCTCTTCTAATAGGATATTAATTATAATATCTAGTACTTAATATAAGTAAATAGTATAGTAGTCTCCTTATATAATAGTCTCCTCTTAATATACTATCTTTTATATAACCCCTGCTCCTATTAGAGGTATATATACTAATAGAGATAATAAGGAATAGGAGGTAAGTATATTATAAGCTATACTAAGGAGTAGCTATTTATTTTTATAGCTTATATATTACTTAAAATCTATAAGTATCTTATAAAGAAGATAAATAAGGAGATCTTTTAAAGATTAAAAGTTATTCTTAACAACTACCTCGCTAAAAGTAATCCTTAATAACTACCTTATACTATATTTTAAAGTTTTACCTATTAGGTCTAGTTATAGCTACTCTATCTAACCTTAATAAGGGTATAAATATACTACTAAGTACTTATTTCTACTAGCTACTAGCTCCTATACTAATTAGAGGTATATATACTAATAGAGATAATAAGGGATAGGAGGTAAGTATATTATAAGCTATACTAATAAGTAGCTTTTTATTTTTATACCTTTTATACTACTTAGAATCTCTAGGTACCTTATAGAGAAGTAGCGCTAGTAAGCTATATTTAAAAGAATAGACTTACTTATTAGGATTTATAACAAGAATAGTTCCTAGATAAGCGAATAATATAGTAATCTCTATATATAATACTCTCTTCTTAATATATAGTCTTTTATATATTCAACGCTCAAAGCCTAGAAGCATGGTCGCAATCCCAATTCGCAGACCCGGAATACCCCCCGAGCAGGTTAGCGTTGCTACTTGAAGATCAACGACAAAAGCTTCAACGGCTGCAGGAGGATATCGATGAACTACGAAGGCGAAACAAAGAGGTATTCCCTCTAGGGGTATTAATAAGAGCTCTCTTAAGGGCTATATTAATAATATACTCTCTATATATAAGACTCTTATTAGAGCTATATATACTAAGAGAGATAAAGAGGGATATGAGGTAAGTATATTATAAGCTATATTAATAAGTAGCCTTTTACTTTTATAGCTTATATACTACTTAGAATCTATAGGTACCTTATAAAGAGATAATATTAATAAGCTATATCTACTTAAGCTATATATCTCTAAGGATAACTTTAAGCTCTAACTTAATAATAAGAGCTAGCTTATATATTATTTAAGATCTATAAATACTTTATATTAAAGTAAGTAATGTGATAGGCGTAGTAGTGGGGCTACCTACCTTGTGCGTAGTAGGAAAGCTGGGATTATATAAGCCTGCGCGTATATATACGCCCGCGCGCGCGCCCGCCCTTAGAGTAGTTCTTCCCTAATATATATATAACGTATTACGCTTTTTTTATTAGGGTCCCTTTTTATATAGCTATAGTTATCCTATCCTATCTTAATAATACCTAGAGGCGGATCTATTCTTTTTATATACCTTTAAAAGCATCTTAGAGAGTAGCTATCCTTATTAATAGATCCTAAAAGAACTAGATACTATAGTAGTTAGAGTAACTATAGCTATACTACTCTTTTTATTAAGGCTATGTATTTAAGTCTCTCTTATTTCCCTTCTTTTCTTATAATCGCGCGCGCTTATAATTAACTACTTAATTACGCCCTTAATTATACCTATTATTACGCCTTATTACGCGCCTACTTTCGCACTATTTATAGCGCTACTAATACGCTATTTTAGGCTAATTACTATAGTTATTATTACGCTCTTTTTACGCCTGCTACTGCTTACTACGCCTACCTGCTGCTACTTATAGCTACCTGCTGCTACCTACTAAAGCCTGCTAAAGCCTACCCTCTATAGGGCTAAAAAGATCCGACTATTACGCCTACTACTACCCGCTACTACTGCTACTATATAGACCTACCTAATAAAGAAGGTCTATACCACACTCTATACTATATTACTACGCACTTACTATAAAGAGTATAAGTTATAAGGAGGACCTATAGTATAGGGGTATAAGTCTATACGCTATTATAGTTATTATTATAGAAGTTATAGGTTTAACTCTGGATTTTCTTTCTTCTTATAGAGCTCTTTTTTTTTTGCTTCTATATTCCTAGCTTTAGGGAGGATTATAATAGGCGTAGTAGTGGGGCTACCCACCTTGCGCGCAGTAGGAAAGCTAGGATTATGTAAGCCTGCGCGTATATATACGCCCGCGCGCGCGCCCGCCCTTAGAGTAGTTCTTCCCTAATACATATACAACGTATCACGCTCTTTTTGTTAGGGTCCCTTTTTGCATAGCCACAGTCATCCTATCCCATCTCAGTAAGTAGGACCTAAAAAGCTTAAAAGTAGTCCATAATAATAAAGGCCTCGCGCTATATTCTAAGGTTTTATTTATTAAATCTAGTTATAGCTAACTCTATTCAATTATAATAAGGGTATTAATATACTAATAAGTATTTAGTATATACTTAGAGAAATAGAGTTTTTTATTAGGATATATAATATAAAGAAGTACTAGATAAGTAAATAATATAGTAAACTCTTTATATAATACTCTCCTCTTAATATATAGTATTTTATATACCTCTTACTATTATTAGAGCTATATGTACTAAGAGAGTAGCTATTTATTTTTATAGCTTATATACTACTTAAAGTCTATAGGTATCTCATAAAGAAGATAAGTAAGGAGAGCTTCTAAAGCTTAAAGGTAATTCTTAATAATAATAGCCTTATACTATATTTTAAAGTCTTATCTACTAAGTCTAGTTATAGCTAACTCCATTTAACCTTATTTAAGGTATAAAGATGCTAGTATATACTAATAAGTACCCGTTCGTACTAGCTACTAGCTAGAGCCCTACTATATATATAGGGGCTACTAATAAGAGCTAATAAGAGCTAAGAGATAGAAAAGAGCTATATAGACCTATAATCATCTAGACTTAGGACGAATTAGCTTAATCTTTTAAAAGACTAATTAGATTCGAGCTTTTAATATATAGGGGTTTAATAGTAATAGGAGAGTTCTTTTTCTTAGGTAGGCCTAGCTTCCTAAAAGGTAAAGATTAACCTTCCTAATAGAAGGTATAATATATATATATTAGTCTCGCTTTATTAATTTATTAAATAACTTAGCCAGCTTAGACCTAATAGGGCATATTTATCCTAAATCCCTCTAAGTAGTAGTTAATATAGGAATTTATAATATTTCTTTATTACTAGAGTAAGTATTTATTATTAAAAGGTTAATCTTATAGAGGTAATCCTAAACCTTTAGCTTTATTAGAGAAATATTTAGGATAGCTTTAAGGTCCTCTTTCTTAATATTATCTAGGTTAATATACTCCTATAGTCCTATTAACTTAAGCTTATATTAGGTTTAATCCTAGTAGAGAGGCTAATTACCTAGATTATATAGTCCTAATAAGAAGCTAGAGGCTCTAGAAGTAGCGCTAGAGGTATTAGTAAGCGTGGGCTTACTATAGGTTTATATATTCATAATATATAAGTAAATTTTATATTATAGATTTATCTAGATAACCTAGCTTTAATTAGTATTATATATAAAAATTAGATTCTTAATTATTAAATTATATAGTATAGGGTATAAAAGTAACTAAAAATTGATACATAACGATTATAAAAACTCTATATATAGGTCTAGGCGGAATTTACGCTTAAAACTAGCTAATATAGATATCGCCCGATTTAGCTAGATTTCGCGCTGCTTTTGCGCGCATATTGCGCCCCACCGCGCGCGCCTAGGGGGTCGATTTGACACTAAACACCCTCTATCTCAGCCCTAGCCTCAATTTAGAAGGAAGTCGGATTCTAAGACCGGCTGCCTTGTAAGCAACATCGTGATGCACTTATGTTTGGGGGTTGATCCATCCCTCGGTTGCCTTGATTGCCTTGACGGCGACAGTCGCCAAAGAGTGTACCAAAATATGCTACAACCTCGTTCATTGCCAACTCCATCTTACAAGCCAATTCACTCGTCTGTACGTCTTCAAATCTACCATGTTCGCCTACCAGCTAGATATATGACTTTCGAGCTGGCTACGTACAATATCGGTAATGCGACCTTAGTCAAGTCCATTGGCACGATCCGTCCATGAATATGTCTGTTTTGGATTCCACCCAGAGCCCCGAAGGGCCACAAACTTCTGTGCGACTTCGGAGCTGTGTCGAACAATGGTTTCCAGGACAGTCGTACGAAAATACTACCAACGAAGGAGGTTATTTGCACCAGGGTAATCACTATGGCGACAAAATCTACAACATAGGGGGGACGACCCAAGAGACATTTGTTCTTGAAACGGCTTGCGACGCCATCGAAGCTTGTTTACCGATCGAAAAGGTCGTGGAATCCATTTGGTCTCTTCTCATCAGTCCCGAACGGTTCACACTGCCCAGTGAAAGTTCAAGCGACAGTCCAACGACAATTGAGGGGATGGGTCACACCCCGAAGTCACTCGATCGAATATTGAGCGATGTGGAGGTCACCGGGCGATTTGGGAAAGCTCACGACCCAAAGAACCCTATACCCCATTGCAAAAGCATCGTTGCCAAACTGCGTGCGGATATTGCCCGAGTCGATGAGCTACAAGCAGCTCGTAAGCGCACGTCTCAAGGTAACCGTGTCCTCAGAACAGCCCTCATTGACGTATACGGCGAACAATGGTTTATCAATATTGCTAGTGAACTGGAAACTGTCCAGAGTTTGTTGCATGGGAGCATAGCAGAGAGACTCAGGTTAGTCGTGCCATTTTCTGTCGTTCCGCGACTCTTTATCATTTTGTCATCACCTCATGTTGTGTGGTCAGGCCCCACCGCCTTTATGATTCTCTAACAACTGCTTGTTGACATGGAGGATTGCTTTCTATCTGTCTATGGAATTAAGTTTTCGTTGATGGACTTGACATTAACGAGAAGTTCAGATCTCATATGTCTCAGACAGAGAACAATTTGAAGACGACTCAGAAGGTGGCCAGGAGATATCGCGCAACAGGTCATCACGAGCCACTGAAGCTTGTCAGCTCCATCAATGACTATATTGGCCGTATTCTGAGTAGGAGAACTGGCAACGAGACCAAATCGACCTGCTTGCAGTTGATGAGCTCTGAGGCGGATGCAGTCAGCTTCGGGCGTAGGGAAAGAGGCTCGCTGCAGCAACTCTCACGGATGCTAAAACACCTCGAAGAACGAACCAGGCTCATGGAATCCAACCTAACTACTCTCAACCCCCTGTACTTCACAATGATCGAAGCAAGACATCGAAGCATAACAGAACCTTACGAATCGACCTTCACGTGGATCTTGGAACATGGTGCTGCCACACACCCATCAACATCAGTTGAATTTGTAAGCTGGCTCCGACGGAGAAGCGGCGCGTTCCTTCTCAGAGGGAAAGCTGGATCGGGCAAATCAACGATGATGAAATATCTTTTCGACCATCGACAGACCAAGAAGCTTTTGAAAGAGTGGGCTGGAAACAACAGGCTTGTCATGGCAAAGCATTTCTTCTGGAGGACCGGAAACAAACTCCAAAGGTCAATGGTCGGGCTTCTCCGGACGCTATTATTCGAGATTCTTCGAGCTCAGCCTGATTTCACAGTCCACGCCTTAGAAGCTATTACGAGAGCCAGTCCTTCAGATGAGGAGGCAGGCTGGACGCGAACCCAGCTAGAGGGGGCTCTGACATCAATTTTGCGCCACGGAGGCCGTGAATTAAACACCAAATTCTGTTTCTTCATAGACGGACTGGACGAGTTTGAAGAATCAGATGAGGTCGGGGAGAATCAGGGCCAGCTCCTCCTCACACTAAAGAAGTTCTGCGATTCCGAACACATCAAATTCTGCGTGTCAAGTCGGCCTACAAACATGTTATCGAACGCCTTCCCAGATAACTCAGCATATCAGCTGCAGCTCGAAGACCTCACACGGACGGATATTGAGAAATACGTACGAATTGAGTTTGAAAAGCATCAATCAATCTCGAAACATGGCGGTTTATCTCAAGAACTCTCTGCACAGGTAGTTAACCGGGCCGAGGGAGTGTTTCTTTGGGTCATTTTAGTCGTACGGAGCCTGACCAAGGGCCACGTCAATGGAGAGAACTCCAGAATGCTTGAAAAACGACTAGAGAGGTTCCCTCAAGATGTGAAACATGTCTTCGGGCACATGGTGCATGCTGTTGGCAGCGAGCGCTTACCGGAGACGGCCCTCTTGTTTTGGTTGGCGACCTCTATCGATCAAGGTGAACTCGCAGTCATTTATTCCGCCGTAGACGACATACTGGAGTACGGCAACATCACCACATTCTTGGATGTTCCACAGAATACCATGTCGAAAGACGATGTCAATGAAAGAATGACTCGACTGATAAACAACCTCGACCTCCGATCTAAAGGATTACTGGAAATACACTCAGACGACTATCCTAGTGACCTGTATTCCAGCCATACAGTCAATTACCATCACCGCACAGTCCGAGATTATCTACTCGATAACGGCATTGTTGGTTCAATGATGAAAAAGTATCCGCTGGCCTCCTTTGGAAATACTTGGCCTCTGATCCCATGCGCCGCAACTCTGACGGTGATCCGGCGTTTGCCTCCGAACGAAAATGTCGAATTGGCGTTCTGGATTTGTTGGACCATGCTTTCCCTCGCCAGGGCCGCAGAACGGCAGTTGAACGATACTGAGCTCTTATCTCACATAATAGAGACGGCAGAAGTAGAGTGGCGGAGAAAGTGGCCTGGCTACGGAGATCACTGGATGAGAAACGCTTCCGAAGCGCATGTTTGCAGCTACCTACGTCGTCAACACCCACTACGTTTACGCAGTCTATTTCACTGCGATTCTGCTCCTCGCCAACCAGATCACACAGCTCCTCTCTATTATGCTTTGAGAATGGACTTTGCACACGCACAAGACTGCAGCCACGAACGATTCGCTGTTCAAAGACAAGCGGTTGAGCTTCTTCTTCAGCACAACGCCGATCCAAACCGCTGGGATTTCTACGATAACACGACTCCCTGGAAAGTGTTCATCAGAACCATAAGGATGTCTTCAAAACTTTCGCATGACGAGGGGGAATTCTGCCATTGATTAAGTTGCTTCTATATCACGGTGCGGATCCGGATGCGTTAGTGTGCTTCCCAGAAAACGTCTCGACTCCCGCAAGCCAACTCCTTCGAGAGATTTTTGGCGCCGCACAAATGGAGGCCCTACTCCACCAACCAGAAAATTCTCATCACTTAGAGGGTCGGCATATACTGATAGCGGGTCTTGAGGTTTCTAGTCTCTCGTTCATCATCTCGCTCAGGAAGCTATGGGGCTCAAAGCCAAAGCCCCCGAGGCTGACGATCATATACGGAAGCGAAACCAGACACATTTATCGACGAGCCGATCAAGATCATGTCCAGGTCTTTGGCCATGGAGCCCCAGCAGATGTCGCCAGGCTCAAGGATTCAGGGCTGCCCCAAGAGATCTTCAAAGGCCCTGGTCATCGCACAGGGTCTTTCAAGATATGGAACTCAGATTGGACTGAGATGATGAGTTGTAATTCTTCAACCGTCACCCGAAGCGAGGCAAGAAGTCGCATAAAGATGGAAGACTTGCGCAGAGCCTTGATAGAAGCTATTGAAACGACGGACGAGATACGCTGGAATGTCACCTGTTCTGCCGCCCGCAAGCTACCGACTGGTAAAATCGAGGTTGACGTTAGTTGTGCAGATCCGAAGAACTATCCATTGAGCACGACGTTAGAATGTGATTTGCTCATTGCGGCGGACGGGGCTCTCACATTGAAACCCTCGGCTAACCAAGAAATGGCCACACAAACTACAGTGCCAGCCTCAACTTCAATGATCAAGAGCCTCGAGACATTTGACCCCCCAAGGTGTACAGGAATTGTCCAGATTGGGGGAATCGCAAATTTCGCACAGGGGCTTCCATCACAGGTTCACGACGATTGGGGTTTGCAGTTATTGGGGCCAGGAGTGTGCTGCTTTTTCTCTCCTATTGACGGAGAAACAATTTCGTGGACGGCGACCTTCCGCATTGACACGAAGCTCAAGTCAAATCGGACAGAAGCGTCTTCAGAACTCAAAGTAAAGCTTCGACGAGACTACGGCCCGCTAATGAGAGAGATTGTCGACAAAACAGTCGGTTTGGACTCATTGAACTGCTCAGAATTGGAATACGAAGGCGCTTTTCAACATCACGGGAATGGGCCAACGATCATTTTCTTGGGGAAGAGCAACCATCCATTGTCATTATTTGCGGCATACGGAGCTGGTCTTGGCCTGAGTGAAGGCACCGAGTTGGCTCGCTGGCTGTATTCTGCTAACTCTATCGAAGCTGGAGTTTCGGCGTATGATGCTGTCGTTGTGCCAAGGGTCAATGCTACTCTTAGGACGTCCAAATTTTGGATGGATATGGCACACTCACGAGGGCTTGTTCTTGCTTCATACAAGGTTTATATCTTCTTGAGAGGGATGTTTCAAAGGGCTCTCAAAAAAGCCTGGTCTAGACGTTGAACATCAGTGTATACCATATATTGTAATTTAGTATCTCTACTCTACTTGACTTAGACCCTGTGCTGATAGCAATAGTGAACGTGTTAAGACCAATCTATCGAGCTTGCAATGACACGAACGAAGCTTCAGACAGAATACCGCCAAGCCGTGCAACATGCAGTAATCAAGTCATACTTTAATCTAAGAATTGATTATTTGAAGTTATGATTTGCCACGGTCTCAAGAATCTGGTAATACTACTAATTAATTTCAGGTTAATCATTGATTTACCTGCGGAAGCGCCGACATTGAGGGCGCTGTTGGTGATGAAGGTCTTACGAATGATATGAAGGCGCCCAGAGCTAAGGACGTCGTGGATCCGAGCCAAGCGTGATCCAACAAAAGCCAAAACAGCTAACATTCCTCACCGTTGAGTCTAAATATTTCCGGCCTAGTTTGAACCTCCCCCCTAATTCACCGCTATCGCTGGAGTAACCGATCAATTCTGCCTGCAGTCCGAAGTCCGCATCATGGAGAACTCAACATCAGACGACCAAATCCCCAACCAAAATGAGGCTCTCAATCACGCTCTTGCAGCCAGCCTCAGCGTGACTGAGCGAAATGAGCGATATTTTCTCACTCGAGTCGTGCAAGCAGTCTTGAAGCCTCTCAAACCCCGATTGATGAAGCCCAAGAAGGGATCAGATGAAAAGAGGGCGTAGAGATACTGCGGCGTTACTGAGAATCAAGTGGACGGTATATAAACTTATGACGTAACTAAGAAGGCCTTAGAAAATACGAAGAAAATTTCTAAAAGGTGCTATTAATAAGAAACTCTTAACTTGGCGGGTGGAGGATAGTAGATGCCCCCGAGCGAATACTATTAGGCCTTCTGCGCCGAGTTAGTCCGCTGCTTAGCTAACATGAGGGTGATAATCATCTTACATCTACTAGTACTAAAGTATCTGTTATTAGTAGCTTTCCCTTAGATTGCGAGGGTCTATAAGAAACTATTAATATAGTTAATAAAAGTTAGGGAAAGGGTTATTATGGCTAGCGATAGTTCAGGTAGTAATAAACGCCCTCTATATAGTGGCGTAGATACTGAAATTCTAGGAAAGAGAGGTCGCTAAACCACTAGTTGCTATTCTTACTATAACATATTTGCTATCGTGATGCCTTTAGCATCGCCTGTTCCTAGCGTAGCACGTGACTAACGTTAGCTCTAGAGCGACCTTTTTCTAGAGGTTATTCCTCTAACTATAGTTATAAGTAACTACGTTATAGCTACTCTTATTATAATAGAATAAGCTCTTTAGTAACTATAAATATAGCTTTATAGGACGTTTTATAATAGTTATAAGCCTAGCTCTAACTAGACCTCTAATAATTATTTTAAAATAAGCTTTTACTATTAAAAATACTTATTAAAACTTCCTCTCTCCTATTTCTTCTTTCCTCCTTATTATATACTATTCTCTATTACTATAAACCCTCTATTTCTAAATAACCTTAATTATAATATTTTTATAATTATTATTATAATATTATATTATCTAATTATATATAGGGACTTTACTACTTAGTATATTATAATCTAAGCTAAAGCCTAAGCTACTAGAGTCTAGAAGTATAGTAACTTAGATAACCCTAAGGGATCTTTATACCTAGGTAAGACCTTATTAGAAACTCTAACTCTTAACTTATATATTACTAAGTAAAACTAGGATATTAACGCTTAATACTTATAAGAGAAGAGCGCTTATAATTAATATATTACTCTATTTAACTAGGAGGCTCTAGAAGAGGCTACTACTAATACTACTTCTAGGACTACTCCTAAATCTATTACTAGGATATAAGTAATAAATAGATTATAACCCCTTTAGCCTCTAGCTACCCTAGTTATAATTAATAAGAATACTATAGGTATATAGGAATAATACTTAGAGTACTTTTATTTACTTATTATATAAGAATCTAAGCGAACCTATAAGGACTAGGAGTTTAAATAGATTAACTATCTAGTTATAGAGACTATTACTTATAATATTATTATACCTATATATATAGAACTTCTTACTAAAAGGGATATAACCCTTCGTAGCCTTATTATTACTATTACTTAAAATATTATAATACCTATATATATAGAACTTCTTACTAAAAGGGATATAACCCTTCGTAGCCTTATTATTAATCTTAAACGTTATTACGCTCTAAGCGAAGCTAATACCCTTATTATTATTTAAGAAGAGTATATCTAAGTCCTAGAAAAAGTAAATAAGAGTATTAATTCTAATACCTAGATTAAGAACTTTAGGGGCGTTTACTTCTATATTACTTAGCTTAAGCTTCCTAAGGCGAGTAGTACTTTTATTTTAAAAACTTTTCTTTAAGTAGTAAATTATTACTTTATACTTAGTTAAGCTAATATAAAGATTATAAATATCCTTAAATAAGAGCGAGTAGGGATACTAGTCTCTAATATAAGCTAATATATTAATATATTCAAGGACCTCTTATATAAGGATATACTCTACTCGAGGTTATAAGCATAAAGCGCTAGGGTTTTTATAATACTAGCTAGCTATATAGATAAGGCCGACCTATTAAGCGTTCCTATAACTAGTAACTTATATAGTAGTAAATAGTACCTATATAGGTTAAGCTATTAATAGCTAAGTATTAATTATAACTATTTAGAAGCTACCTTAACTAGATATTATTAGAAAGGCCCCTACGTATTAGTAATAGATATATAAGCGACTTAGATTTATAACTAGTTAAATAATAACCTACGCTTTACTAATCTTTATATAGAACTTACTTATAAGCGCTAGCTACGCGCTATACTTTATAAAAGTAAAACCCGCTAAAATAATAAGGGGGGTAATAAGGGTTTATCTAAGAAATCTAATATAGCCCCAAGCTACCTTATTAATATAGTAATAGTCGCTTTCTATATAGCCCTCTTAAATAAGGTTAGGGATAATATAGTTAACTTAGATAAAGAGTACCTAAGTATCTTTATAACCCTCTACTTAGGACCCTATATATTATATAAGTCTATAGTCCTAGATAACTATAGAGAGATATACCTTATAAATAATAAGTCCCTACTTATCCCCTCTTTAATTAGGTATTATAAAAGAAAATAGGTTAATTCTAGAATAGCTTTATATTTAATTATTATAAAGGGTATATAAATTATTAAGAATACTCTTAATAGCTTAAAAAGTATAAATATAAAAAACCTTATACTCTATAATATAAGATATATAGAGAACTTTTATATTAATATTATCTCTAAAGTATTATTTTAGAAGATAGGTATCTAGTACTTAGGGTATAATTATATACTTCGCTTTAGAACCTATAAGAATAGCCTTATAATTAAGAAACTTATTAAGAAGGCGAACCTTACTTTCCTTTAATATAAGCCTCGTTCCTTATATTCTATTCCCGAGCGGATCCCCCGAAGTATTAATACTATGATTAATAATATAAACTATATACTTATAATATATAAGTATACCTCTTTTATACTATTACTAGACTAGAGTAATAATATAATACTTTAGTACTTCTAAAGCAGGTATCTTAACCCTAAGGCTCTAGAGTAGCTAGTATATACTACTTAGGGGGTAAGGATTAAAGGCTTAACGCGCTTATAGTACTTATACTACGTAGTTATATATACTAAGTAAGTAATCTTAAGATAAATATTAGAAGATAAAGTAATATACCCTTACTTTAGGATTATATAAGATCTTTTTAACTACCCTAAAGGCTTTAACTAGAACTAGTAGCTCCTTATTATTAAGGATAAATATACGAGTTAGCTCTTTATATTTCTATATATTAATAAGACCTATAGTAGCGTTATACTCGCTCTATATACCTTTTAGCAATAGGTATCTTAATAGAAGGGACTTTCTATTTATAAATTTAGATAAGATATTAAGAGGTTAGTAATTTTACCTATAGGCTATATAAGATATAAGGATTAGACCTATATAAAAGGAATAGAACTTAAAACTACCCCTCTATATATAGAATAACTAAATAGTAGAGGGGAATAGGCTAGTTAGGAAGTTATAACTTAAATAATTAAGATACTTACTATAGCTAGCTTACCTATAAAACTATAGGCTAAGATAGTACTAGTAGCGATAACGCTTTATAATATAAGCCTAATTAAGCGCTATAACTAGCGTTCGCTACTATAAATTAAAGAGGAATAGTTCTACTAGTACTTTTACTAGTAATAACCTAATAATAGAGTAGCCCTAACCTACGACCTTCGCCCTTACTAGGGATATATATATACCTATAGCTACTATATATACCCCCTTAAGAGGGAACGAGAGAGAGGAATTAATAAGAGAGACTTTAAGGTACTACTATAGGAATATATTAGATACCTAGTAGGATACGTTCTAAACGCCTATAACTTATATAAGGTCTAGATCCCTATATTATAAATAGTTATTATTATATAGAACGTAATATTTAATTAATAGACTTTCTATATAAAGGATAAGGTAAAAGAGGCTATCTTAGAAGATATTATCTATAAGATAGTAAAAGAGATTAAAGAGCCTCTATTATAAGTTAACTTTAAACTTTAAATCCTAGGTATTATAAATAAGGATAAAGCTATATTAATACTTATAACTAAATAGTTACTTATACTAACCCTTATTCTTATAACTAAATCTCTAAATAGAAGAATCTTAAAACTTCTAAAGGGATAGGTCGGTTAGAAGGGGGGGTAGCTATTATCCCCTAATCCTATACTAGAGCTAGATAAAAGCCTAGCTCTAATAGATAGAGTAATAGGTCTAGTATATATACTAGAAATAAACTATATATATAAAGCTATTAGGAAAGTTAATTCTAAAGGGGAATAGATCGAGGACTATATTATAGTTAAATTACTACTTATTTTATAATATATTTCTAAAGTAGGTAAGAGTAATAAGAATAAACCTTTAGATAGGAGGCACTTAAATCTACTAGTTTAGCTATACTAGGATAGAGAGGAGAGGGCTAATACTAAATAGAGGTCTAACTAAGTATATAACTAGGAGGGCTATAGCTAAACTTATTAAAGCTAATAACTATATAATCTACTACCTAGTAACCTATAACTAGGAATAGTAAAAAGCGAATCCCGCTCTAGTTACTAGTTTTTACTCTAATACTATATAGAGCAGGAGCGGGTATCTAGCTTCTTTAAGACTTTTATACCTAATTAATACAAAGCCTTTTTAGAAGCTAATATAGAGTATTATATGCTCTATAGCTATATTTATATTATTATTTATAGTATAAAACCCGCTTATATAACTATAATAATTTATAAACGCTTTATTACTAATAACCTTATTAAGCTACCTCGCTTATAGAGGAAACTTTTAAACCTCTTATAAGCGCTCTAAACTCGCTTTAAGGAAGTAGCTAAGGTTAAGATAGGTAAATTATAATAGATAAATATATAACGCGTTATAAATTAAGAAATAATAATTAAGAGACTAATCCCTTTAAAGTAGGTATTTACTTATAAATTTAATAAGGATAATGTCCTTAACTAGTATAAAGCAAGGATCTATATTCGAGGCGATTAGTAAGAGAAGTTACCCCTTAAATAGACTTATATAGCGACCCTCGCTACTTATACCTTTAGGGTAGTAATAGTAATTACTATATAATTTAACCTCGAAGTTAAATAATTTAACGTTATTAACGCGTTCCTAAATACCTCTTAGGACCTAAACGAAGACCTAATTATTTATAAGTTACTAGATAGCTTTAAATAGCTTAGAAAGTATATTAAACTACGCTATATACTCTATAAGCTAAGGGATATACTACTACTCTAGTATAAAGAGTTCTCCTTAACCCTTTAGTATCTAGGCCTTATACCTACGAATAAAGACCTATATCTCTTCTAATTAACTAAGAAGAGGGTTCTCGTTATCTTCTATATAAATAACTTCCTTATCCTATTTTATAAGAACTATAAAGAAGTAGTATAAAGGGTAATTATTAGCCTAAAGGAAGTATATAAGTTAAAAGAATAAGGCTTAGTTAAGTACTATCTCGGAACTAGAGTTATTTATAACTAAGCTATATAAAAGATATACCTTTCTTATAACTAATATATTAAGCAGGTTATAAAGAAGTTTAATTTACTTAACTTAAGAGCGCTAGTAACCCCCCTTTTAAACTTATTACTCCTGAAGAGTAAAATAATAGTAATACTATTAGAGCTAAAAGGTTTCTAAGAGAAGATTAGCTCTATATTCTATATTACTATTATAATCCGACCTAATATTATATTTATATATTCTCTACCTTTAAGATTCCTAATAAATCCCGCTCCTTATTACTATTCTACTATTAACTAAGTTATATAGTACCTATATTATACTTATTACCTTATAATACGCTTTAGTAACTCTAGGGGAGGATAGGTATTATTAATAGCAAGTAACGCTTTATTTATAAATAATAAGGAGATATAGAGGTCGTCTTAAGGGTATATAATCTCCCTCTTTAGAGGACCGATCTAGTAGAAGGCTACTTAATACGCTATAGTTATAATATTAATAATAGAAATAGAGCTTCTAAGCCTTAAATATACTACTAAGGAAATAGTTACTCTTTAGAGGTTATTTAAGGATATTGCTCTTAAACTTAGCGATATCTAGAAGATTTACTATAATAACTAATAAATAATTTGTCTTATAGTAAGTAAAAAGGAATAGATCTTAACTAAGCTATAGTATATTAATATTTAGAATATATAGCTATAATAAGAATATACTAGGGGATCGTTTAGTATAATATATATACTAATAATTAATATACTAGCTAATAGTCTTATAAAGGTTCTAAATTATAAGAAATTCGAATATTTCTATTCGCTCCTTAATCTAAAAGATATATAGGGAATAATTATAATAAACGAGGGATGCTCTAAATAAGTATAGGAGGGCTAGTAGCGCCTTATTTTTAATTAATTTATAGCTTACTAGCTAGGGAGCTTAAAGTTACTCCTATAAGAGTAAAAGAATATAATATACCCTAAAGGGCTACCTTAAAATACTAATTTTCTACTACCTAACCTTAGAGGATTTACTTATACTAATCTATGAGGATATTATATAAGAATAGTAATACCTCTAGTAAATATATACTAATAAGACTATTAACTACGTAGTATACTATAGTAGCTATATTACTAGTAGGTAGATAAGGTGCAGGTATACCTACGCTAACCGCTAGGGTTTTAAATAGAACTAGGGTAGGAGATAGAGTAATAACGCTATATATACTAGAACCGCCTATTAACTTAGGAGCCCTATTTAAACTCTTATTATTACTACCCTTCTTTATTATTATAATCTCCTCTTTTTAGGTAGTAATAGCCTTATAGAGCGTAGCTCTCTAATAAGCGAGGGTCTATATATTATATTAGAAATTAGTTATAGAAATAAAGCGCGTATAGAGCCTTACCTTTCTAACTACTAGGTTATCTAAAGTCTTAGCTTTAGTATATTAGTAGGCTATAATAGTAATAGGGGCGCTTATTTATTAATAAGGTACCTTATCCTTATAATAATAGTTATACTTACTTACTATACTAAGCGAGTACCTTCTATCTAATAAGCTTAAGAGCTTATTTAAAATATATTAAAAATAGCGCTTATTAAATAGGGGTACTTACTCTACCTCTATACCTCTATTAGGGGGAGGAGAGCTAAGAGGGAGCTCTAAACTACCCTTACTAGTACCCTCCTCCTTATTTATCTCCTTAGGAATTATAATAATAATAAGGTTAGTAATATTCTAGAGTATAGTTATAATAATAAGAGGATTATAACTTACTAGGAGCTATCCTCTTAAAATACCTAGGAGGGTAACCCTAAGGCTTCTTAGGCTATAAACTCTTACCCTTAGAGCTACTCTCTATAAGTTACTTCTATTTCTTCCTTCTACTCGCTATATAATATATTAATATATTATATATTAATAATAGGAAGGAATAATATATATATAACCTTACTATTACTCTCTAGGGGAGGAGAGCATACCCCTCTACCCCTAGCTTTATTCTAACCTTTAGTCGCACGCGCCTTCTTAAGAGCTATAGCCCGACTAGTCTTCTTTTTAAGAGGTATTTATAAATATATTAATATATTATAATAGCTTTAAGATCGTTATATAATATAAGCGCCTGCGCGCGCGCGTAATAAGGTTATTATTAGAACTAAGGTTAGGTATATATATAGTTATTATAATATATATAGGGAAGAGTTAAGAAAGTAGGAGGGTAGCTAGGTTATTTTATTTAGAGTTAATATCATAGCAGCTACCCTACCTAAGCTAATAAGAGATAACGGATTCTACTACTATTAATAAGAGTTAGTAAATAAAGGGTATTATAATAATAATAGTAATAGTTATAAAGGTAGAAAACTACGACTATTTATACTTCGCCTATACCTAATATAAATAACTTTACTTTATTATCTCTTTTATAAATAGGCTTATTAATAGGTTATTTATAGATATATCGCTTTATATTTAGGTATTTTAAGGGATATTATATAGTTAGGCGCTTTTCTAGCTACTACTACGTCTAGGGGGGTATATTATAATACCTTTAGTATTATCCGTTCCTAGTGTAGTATATAACTAACCTTAGCTCTAGAGTAACCTTTTTCTAGAGGTTATTCCTCTAACTATAGTTATAAGCGACTATATTATAGCTACTCTCGTTATAATAGAATAAGCTCTTTAGTAACTATAAATATGGCCCTATAGGACGTTTCTTAACATTTGCGACATGTAAAGGAAGAAATAAGGAGGCGCAAGGTCGATCCCATACATACGTATGAATGTCTTCATGATACAGCGAAAACGTGGTGCCAGGGTCCCGTTGATAATAGTAGGAATTCGCAGAGAAAGCATCGTTAGGTCAATTAGATTAGATCTTTCAGGACCCTCAAGTGTTACCTAGTTAGGCTAACCTCACATATCTCGTCCGCTACGGAGTTAAGGTTCATAGCTTGACGGGGTCTCGCATTGCTAGAGCCAGAAGCCGTGGCATTCAGAAACAAGTATAAAGAGCTTAGTGTGACGGTTGAGTAGCTATCATGGCACGGAGAGATGCGCTGCTTCCCGTTAACGTTTAGGTATGGGTTGGAAAAGAGCAAGGAGGCATTGGACTGGATCGTAGGTGTTTTGGACAAGTCTTGAAGATGACTATATCCACGTAAGAGGTAATTGGATTAGTTTATCTAACGATCATCGATTTGCTGCGGCGGCGTCTGCTAAGGCCAGTCTGAGGTCTGAGAGCCTTACCAAGAAGGGCTTAACGCCTCCGGATTCCGGTAAACAATACAATCGACGCCTCATCTTTTGCCGAATCCTGATTCCTTGACCTCTTCAAAGCCTCAGATTCTCCGAAACTCCGCGACTCGAGGTAGCCCACCAAGCTCGAAAGACCTCTACCGACCAGGCGCTCAAACTCCTCCTGAGCACCGGGCTGGCCTGGTCGAAGGTACAGAGTGGAGGCCAGCGCTCCACAACGGTGTGCTCCTTCTTGACCCTAGCCCCAACCTCATGAGCCTTCTGGGAGACCCCAACCTTCTCCAAATATCTGCTCAAATGTCAGCGTCAGGCATTCGGCTACTCACAGGCACTGGAGACAACGTACCTTTTGATGGCCGGATCATGATTCACAACGAGGTCCAGAGCATACATGATCTTAATCGCGTTCGGGTCGTCCATACTCTTGGGGACCGGGAGAGAAAGGTACTCGCGGATGAGGGACGACGCTGACCTAGACGGACCTCCCTCGGAGAAGCGTTCCTCGTTAGTGATGCTGTCCCAGACCGCCTTTGCAAGCACCGTTATAAGGGTTGCATGAGGGTTCTGAGAAGGGCATCTGAGAAGTGGCACCATCTTTTCCAAGACGTACCGCATTCCAAGTTGGCCGTAACCGTCATCAGCAACGTGAGACACCTGCGTCCGCAGTTTCAGTCCTACCGAATGCTACCGATAGAGTATGTTACCATGAGTATTGTTATCGAAACTCACCTCAATCCGGTCGAAACAATCGGTAGGCATTTTCGTCACGAAGTGATCAAACTTCATGATGTGAAACAGCCGGAAGGATAGACCATAGCTCGGAAAACCCCGACGCACAAACTTTTCAATCATCACGCGAAGATAGTTGAAGAGCTTGCCATCGATATCGGGCGTCGCGGGTCCGCTGGAAGTTTCGTGTACGTCCGTCCTTCTGGAGCCATTCTGTGAGAGGTCCGAAGTTGTCGGACATTAGCCAGGAGTCAGCCGTCGGGAAGAACGTCCTAGATGCAGCCAGATGCGTGGTCCTCGACTTCAAATAGGGATGGCGACTCACGGATTTGGCTGGTTTGCTTCGTTTCGCTGAGCCCCAAAGGGGAGCAGCAGGCCATCCTCGCGAGAACGAGCGTGCGCCACACGGTGACTGGGGCTTTGGTACAGACGAGCTCGATCATGAAGGTTCTGGTTGTGTCGAGTAAGAGTCACGTTCTGGCGAATGGCAGTCGCGTGTTTCGCCGTCAAGCCCTTTGGAGTCTTTGAGAAGCCACGAAGAGCAAATCACGATTCAACCGACAATCAAAGCGCGAGGTCTGCATTGCCCGGCTGCCAGTGACGGGGGTAGAAGCGGGTGAGGATTTGCCTTGAGGTAGTCGCAGACCCCTTGGATGTCAGGAAGGATTACCTTCTGCAGAAGCTTGATGTCGCACTTTCGTATGAGGGCCGAGTACCACATATGGATACTGCACTCGATGGCCTCTTCGTAGGTGTCAGCAAAGAAGGCAATGAGCATAATGACGGCGTTGCGAGCCACGATGTCAAAATTGTCGTCGTTCAGGGTAACTTCGTCCGGCTAAGGCAATGTCTCCTCTGGCGGCTTTCGTGGGCCAACAAGGCGCTGATCCACTGAAAGAGAGCTGGTGAACCTCGACTTCAGATGCAGGCTTGTTTTTGATTGGCTCAGAGTCCATCAACTGTCTTCACGCGACTTCCTTTCTGAGGAGGAGGAATTCGCTGCAGCAATACACGTGACACTCTACTCCCAAAGCTGCTCAGGGGGACAAAACCGATGTCGACCTGGAGCCTCTTGCCTTTAGTGCCCCAATCAGCCAGAGCTTTTAATTCTCCAGCTCACCTTTAATTCCTCCAACTTTGCTCAACTCTCTTACTTGGTCCATCACCACAACAACAACAACATTTCACCGAAACCTCCACAAACACTTCAATCTCTCGTCCTTCTCACCCACCACAACTTCATCTCTCCCCTCATCTCGTTTTTCCCACCGCCAAGATGAAGTTCACCACCGCCCTCGCTTCCCTCATCATCGCCTTCATGGACGGCTCCTGCACTGCTGCTTCTGTTCCCCGCGGCATCACCGGGGGCAATGGTGTCATTGAGGCCCACGGTGCTGTTGAGGCTAATGGTGTCGTTGAGGCCCACGGTGTCGTCGAAGCCCACGGTGTCGTCGAGGCCCACGATGTCATCGAGGCCAACGGCATCATCGAGGTCCTCTCCGTCGAGGGTGGTTTTGCCTCCTCTTGCACCAACATTCACATCGACTCCCGCATCATCAACGGTGGTCAGCACATCTACTCTGTCTACGCCCACTGCACTGGTCACCACGAGACCTCGTACAACACCAGCATCCAGCTCAACCGTTGCCTCAAGAACGTCAGCGGCAACTTGGAGTGGGCCGACATGTAAGTATACACTCAGCTTGTGTTCCTAGCCCGATCAACAGAGCCAAGGCTAACACTCTCGCCCACGCCCAGTGGCTACTTCGATGACTCCTGTGAGAACTGCGGCCTGGTCACCAACGGCAAGAATGAGGAGGAGATGATGCTCACCTGCACCTGCGGCACTGGTGGCCGAGGCGACAAGACTGCCTCCATCAACCTCAGTATGCGCCCCCTTCTATTCCTACTCTCAGAACGCTTCCTGACCTTCTCTCCAGACGATGGTATTCGCAACGAGGCTGGCACTATCTGGTGCGGCAAGCAGATTGGCAACCGCAACTAAATCTACGCCTCCCACCTTGGCTTTCTTCGGGGCCAATCACTTTCTTGCAAGACTGGGATAGATGGTTTTAGATGGCTCTTCTCATATTCATCGTGGCTTGGCATGGCGTTTTAGATGATGATACCCTTGGAGGCAGTGTCCCTCCACACTGGTTCAGGAATGGAAATCATGGCTCTTAGAGGCTTTGCAGTTGCGGGTAAAAATGACACCAATTTTCAGACCTTCCTTTCTGCGCTTTTGCCTCTGTCCTGTTTTGTTTTGTGCGTGAAAAAAATACTAGCGTGACGACGCGCCTGCTGCTTTGGGCTGCTTTGTCTTCAGGTTGTTGTTCTCCCTCACGTGACCACAACTCACTTCACCTCACTTCACCTCACCACCTCACTTGCCTCAGGCGAGGGTTTTTCTTGTCCATCACTCCAGGGCTCTGGGTCTCCACTGTTCTAGATCAAGTCGTCTTTCTCTCCAATAATAGCAAGAACCCATTGCACCTCTCCTGCTTTCCAGCTCAGTTACTACCTCCTCAAAATCTTCCACCCACAACACACCCCGCCAAACCAACACCTGACACCGTGATGCGATTTCATCTTACACACTGCATTCCGCTCAAATATTTAATTCACTTCCCCATCGCCATTTTTGCCATAGCCTGCAGGTTTCTTTTCGCGGAGCACTTTTTGCGCTTTCCGTCATTCTTTGGTGGAAAGTCGGAGCGCTCCAAAGGGTCGGACGTCATCCCCTCTACTTCTTTAGAAGGACCCTTTACCGTCAAGCAGATCAGAACTTTGGTAAGATACAGATGCAAGGGTTGGTGTTAGAGGCCCCTAATTACACGTTTCGAGATCAGCTCCGCTAACCTGCCTGTGGTAGGTCCCAAGCTGGAGTTTGAGGCCATCACTTCCAGTTATTTTGACTTCGCTTCAACTTGTTGTTCGAACAACCGGTGACGGTGAAACCGGGCACCAACTGCCATCGCTCAAATCTGCCGGACCTTTCCCCGGACTCCCTGGCTTTGGACTATGGTTGGGGTGAGTCCATAGAGGAGTGCTGTCATCTCCTATATGGACTCCCTTTCCAATGGATCCTGGAGGCTGCTGACTTCATGGCATACATCTCTCAGGGCCCTGGCATCGTTTCAAAAACCCGAAAGTTTCAACTGTTTCAATTCGCTTCCCTTGACGATTCAGGTTCAAAGACTCCTCCCTCCACCGGAGTTGTATGTTCCAACAACAAGGCGGGCCAAGACTCTTCCACACGGGCTCCGCAAACCTCGTGTGCAATTAGCATATCTCACCCTCGGTTCTCCTTTCCAACGATTGTCCGTTCGAACTATTTCTCAGCTTTGACGGCGGTGTTTCAAACAAAACCTCAACCACAACAATGGATGGTAAGTACACCCTTGTGTAAAGCGGGCATGTCCCCATCACTGTTCTTTCCGGCTTTCCCATGCTGATCTTACATAGCTGCGGGGCGCGCTGGGGTAGACGCACCATAGATGGGTTGTTTCAATCAACGTGTGAGTCCTCCAGATTTTCCATGCCTCATAGCTGTTTCTGATCTTTCTCAAGTGGCACCGATGCGTTTCACAAACGGAACCAAGGTTAGAGCTCTTCTGCCGAACAACACCAGCTCAAACGCCTTTGAACAGTGGCTCAGCACGATGCCCATGCGACAATATTCGGCCTTGCTAATGGATGATTTTCTTCCGCGAGGACGTGTTGATGGTGATGGACCCAGCCGTCGGGCCGGGAAATTGGATTGGGAATTTCGGTGCTTTTGGGCATTCAGAAGTGGTTGGCCCCACTATTTGCATGGCTATGTCGCTGCACTCGGACGACTTCAGCACGCATCAACACCCGCATCATACGACCAGAGCAATGAATAGCTGAACACGATCCAATGAATGCACATGAAGTCTAGATTTTGGTGGGCTGAACGTGAACTGCAAAGCCTGGGCGCGTCGTCGAGCATCAGAACAGAGGGACACGGCGTTTAGGGCCGGCCGCCCGATGGGACGCAGCAAGACAACCAGAGCTTCACATTACGCGCATCCAAAGTTCAATCATGATTTGGCGAAGACATATGAGATCTGTATTCAAGAGCCAAGTGGCTGTAAACCTCGTCGAAGAGGGAAGAAGTAGGTATTGTAGACATAGAAGAGTCGCTCCATCGTACTTCTCAATCTCTTTGGGAGTTGAGAGGATATCGGGGATCATTTCGTAATTCTTTTGTTCCATTTTCATCATCTTTTCCTTGTCGCTCGTTGTTTCGTTCGTTTCGTATGGTCATATCTTGATGTCGTATCGTAGGACCGCTCTTAGCGGTCGGGCTCGGGACTTGCTCAGGGTAACTTTCGTTCGTCATGTTACACACTCAGCACACCCCGACATAAGTAGTTGGGTGTGTCGGACGTCTTCTCGGGAGATTCCAACACGGATGATACATATGCATCTCTCGTGCCGGCGGTTTGCTGCGGGGGCCAAACCGCCGCCCGGGTTACATGTAGCTGGCCCACGTCTGGACGGTCTGCAGATGCAGACTGGCGAGACTAACGGGCAGCTCGAGGGGTGCGTTCTTGTTCTTGGTGGGTCCGTCGTTGAGGCAGGAGGCCGGGATCTTGACGGTGTAGTCGTCGAAGCCGGACTGCGCGCCCATGCCGTGCAGGCCGGTCGCCTCGAGCTTCTCGAACTCTTCCTTTAGGCTCTCGACGTACGAGCTCTCTCTCTGGGCTTGTGTCTCTGTCAGAAACCCTGCTGTCATTGAATTGGAGATGATTTTTTATGCACTCACTCTCAGTCACGTCGGTCCTGTTGTCAAAGTTGACAGGCCAGATGGGCTCTGATGCCGAAGCAATCTCGGCGGGGCATCCTGCGGCGGCGGCAGCAGCGCCTTGCCTCTCGGTCGAGAGACCACAAAGCAGTGCCAGCAGCACCGACAGGAGCCCCATCAGCCTCTGCCACGGAGGCGAGGCCTGGGCCATGTTTGTTGTTGTTGTTGTTGTTGGATGGGTTCTCGAGGATGACCTCGGAGGAGGGTGTCTTTCCAAAAGAACAGAATCATCAAGAGACGCGGGTTCTTACTGGTCTTTAATACCCTCTTTTTCGCAGCAGACACCCCGTGGACACCCGGGCCAATGGATTGGGCAAAGTCCGGGCGCAATGAGCGGTGGATATCGTGGTTCGGCCAGCCACTCGACTTTTCCTCTTCCCGGCGCGCGCAATTTTTGTTCGGCTTCAGTTCTCCGTTTGACTTTATCGACGAACAAAAGTCTTCAAGTGGACTAGCGTATCTTCGTTGGCCATGCATCTGTGGGCTGGGCGTCCGGCGGTAAGGCTTTGGCATTGGCGCATGGTTCGTCTGAAAGTTGGGTCTCGAGTCCAAAGCTGGGCAATGATGGGTTGCTCTGTTGAAACCCCCACCACGTATTGTTCCCGACGAACCGGAACGCCTCGGGGGAGCCTTATCCTGGGCGCGATATTGAGGTCGTGATTGGGGCGAAAGACATCGTGGACGCTGGGGGGAGGGCGTCGGACAGGGGTCAACATCTCACCGCAAGACCGGCAGGCGAACGACTCCACCGGTCGACGGGATTCAGACCCAGATTGGCGTGAGGTTCCGGGGTGAGCCGGGCCTGTTCGTGCCCAACCCTCTTGCTTGTTTTGCGAAGCGACCGGTGTCAGTCGGCCCGGATTAGCATGGACTACCTGGACCGAATACCAAAGACCGCGCCGGCCGAGTCGGAGGGTACGGAATTTTGCAGTCGGAGCTCGGGTCCCGGCATGAGTCAGCGCGCGCCAGAACGTCAAGCCGAAGTGTGAGGGGAGCAAATGCCAGAGATTGGCTGAAGATTATCAGGTCATCTGATAAGATGCAATTGACTAATCATAACCTTTACACCGATCAATGACCCCCCCCCCAAGGGCCATAGTATCCCTGCGGAGTCTTACGATGATGTCCCGTACATTGTCTCAGGGTTCTCTGTTTCACGAGACCTCTTCCTTTCTTTCTTATTTGGCTACCCTCGAGAAAGAGCAATTGGGGGTTCTTTAAGCTCTCCATATGTTGTTCGTACTCTCAGCACCGCCTTGGCCCGAAAGCTTCCAGCTCCGTGAACTTGCACTTCGAAAGACACTGAAGTCCAATCTAACCTCCTTTGGAAGAAGAAGCCACTCACAAAAGACGTGGAGATGAAACTTGATCCACCAACCTGCTCATGGTGTTCCGTCAAGTTTCTCAATTCTGCAAGTCATAGACCCCCTAAGATGTTTTCCTGAGAACGATTGCATGTACAGTTCCCTGGAAGATCTTTGCCTCGACGGTTGCCTCTCTCGATTGGCTTCCGGTTGTTCCCCTGCACGCCTGACAGTTAACCAGCGGCCCCAAGTCCGAATGCCACGCCGACTGCGGTGCGTCTTTTTCTTCAACATACGGACGATTCTTGATCCGTTGCTGTCTCAATACAGGCTATGCCATCCTTGCGCAGAGCAGGAGAGTTACTGTACCAATGAGGCGTAGACCGGTCTTCTGAAGGGGTGCAACGACGTGCTCAGAAGTATGGTATCTGGCAGTACTACGGGAACAGCGTCACGGAGGCTGCTGAGGGTTGCAGTCTTGATGCGACTCCCGTTTCTGTATCCAACAGCACGAGCAATGCGACTACAGCAACAGGCACCAGTGAAGCGGGATTCACGTCTTCTTCAACCACCATTGGCGTGAGTTTTCGGCATTTTCAAGTCATGGACGAACAGCTGATCAAGGTTTCAACAGACGGCCACAACGAATGGCGAGTCCAGCATGGCAAGTTCGAATAGGCCGCCAACGTTTATGTTCGGGGCGGGCCATCTTTGCTGCTGCCCAACTTATTTAGACAATTCTTCCAATACAGAATTTTTTCACTACCTCAGCCACTCAAAAGGGAAATGTAACCCTCAGACGCCGAAGACAGACGCACGTAGAGGTGTAGGTATTAAACTTCATGGCGCACTAGCGTCCGCTAGTTTCTTGCATCATGCCTAGATTACTATCGTGCTGCCTTTAGCATCGCCCGTTCCTAGCGCGGCACGTGACTAACGTCGGCTCCGGAGCGACCTTTTTCTAGGGGTCGTTCCTCTAACTATAGTTATAAGTAACTATATTATAGCTACTATTATTATAATAAAATAAGCTCTTTAATAACTATAAATATAGCCTTATAGGATATTTCTTAATAGTTATAAGCCTAGCTCTAATTAGACCCCTAAGTACTATTTTAAAATAAGCCTTTATTACTAAAAGTACTTATTAAAACTTCCTCTCTCTTATTCCATTTTTCCTCCTTATTATATATTATTCTCTATTACTATAAACCCTCTATTTCTAAATAACCTTAATTATAATATCTTTAATTACTATTACTATAGTATTATAATATCTAACTATATATAGGGATTTTACTACTTAGTATATTATAATTTAAGCTAAAGCCTAAGCTATTAGAGTCTAGAAGTATATTAACTTAAATAACCCTAAGGGATCTTTATACTTAGGTAAGACCTCGTTAGAAACCCTTACTCTTAATATATATATTACTAAGTAAAACTAGAACTCTAACGCCTAGTATCTATAAGAGAAGAGCGCTTATAATTAATATATCGCTCTACTTAACTAGGAGGCTTTAGAAGAGGTTATTACTAATATTATTTCTAAGACTACTCTTAAGTCTATTACTAAGATATAAATAAAAAATAAATTATAACCCCCTTAGCTTCTAGCTACCCTAGTTATAATTAATAAGAATACTATAAGTATATAGGAATAATACCTAGAGTACTTTTATTTACTTATTATATAAGAGTCTAAGTAAACCTATAAGGACTAAGAGTTTAAATAAATTAACTATCTACTTATAAAGACTATTACTTATAATATTATTATACCTATATATATAGAACTTCTTACTAAAGGGGATATAACTCTTTATAGCCTTATTATTAATCTTAAATATTACTACGCTCTAAATAAGGCTAGTACTCTTATTATTATTTAAGAGGAGTATATCTAAGTCCTAGAGAAGGTAAATAGGAGTATTAATCCTAATACTTAGATTAAGGACTTTAGGGGCGTCTACCTCTATACTACTTAGCTTAAGCTTTCTAAAGCGAGGAATACCCTTACTTTAAAAACCTTTCTTTAAGTAATAAGTTATTACTTTATACTTACTTAAGCTAATATAAAGATTATAAATATCTTTAAATAAGAGCGATAAGGACCCTAGTCTCTAATATAAGCTAATATATTAATATATTTAAGGACCTCTTATATAAGGATATACTCTACTCGAGGTTATAAGGATAAAGCGCTAGGGTCTTTATAATACTAGCTAGCTATATAGATAAAGCTAACTTATTAAGTATTCCTATAACTAGTAACTTATCTAGTAGTAAATAGTACTTATATAAGTTAAGCTATTAATAGCTAAGTATTAGTTATAACTACTTAGAAGCTACTTTAACTAAATATTACTAGAAGGGCCGCTATATATTAGTAATAGATATATAAGTAGCTTAGATCTATAACTAGTTAAATAGTAACCTATACTTTATTAATCTTTATATAAAACTTACTTATAAGAGCTAGCTATATATTATACCTTATAAGGGTAAAAATAGCTAAAATAATAAGGGGGGTAATAAGGGTTTATCTAAGAAATCTAATATAGCCCCTAGCTACCTTATAAATATAGTAATAATTACTTTCTATATAGCCCTCTTAAATAAGGTTAAGGATAATATAGTTAACTTAAACAAAGAGTACTTAAATATCTTTATAACTCCCTACTTAGGACTTTATATATTATATAAGTTTATAGTCCTAGATAACTATAGAGGGATATACCTTATAAATAATAAGTCCCTACTTATCCCCTCCTTAATTAGGTATTATAATAGAGAATAAGTTAATTCTAGAATAGCTTTATACCTAAATATTATAAAAGGTATATAGATTATTATAAATACTTTTAATAGCTTAAAAGATATAAATATAAAAGACCTTATACTTTATAATATAAGATATATAGAGAACGTTTGTATTCTCTAAAGCGCTACTTTAGAAAATAGGTATTTAGTATTTAGGATATAACTATATATTTTACTTTAGAGCCTATAAGAATAGTATAATAATTAAGAAACTTATTAGGAAGGCGAACCTGGCTTTTTTTTTAAATATAAGCCTTATTCCTTATACCCTATTCCAAACCGGATCCCCTAAAGTATTAATATTATTATTAATAATATAAACTATATACTTATAATATATAAGTATACCTCCTTTTATATTACTACTAGACTAAAGCGATAACGCAATACTTTAGTACCTCTAAAGCAAATACCTTAGCCCCGAGGCTCTAGAGTAGCTAGTATATACTACTTAGAGGGTAAGGATTAAAGGCCTAATATACCTATAGTATTAATACTATATAGTTATAAATAATAAATAGGTAATTTTAAGATAAATATTAGAAGATAAAGCAATATACCCTTACTATAGAATTATATAGGATCTCTTTAACTACCCTAAAGGCTTTAACTAGAACTAGTAGCTCCTTATTATTAAGAATAAATATACTAGTTAGCTCTTTATATTTCTATATATTAATAGGACTTATAGTAACGTTATACTCGCTCTATATACGTTTAAGCGATAGGTATCTTAATAAAAGGGACTTTCTATTTATAAGATAAAATAAGATATTAAGAGGTTAGTAATTTTACTTCTAAGCTATATAGGATATAAGGATTAGACCTATATAGAAGGAATAGAGGTTAAAATAACCCCTCTATATATAAAGGAACTAAATAGTAGAGGGGAACGGGCTAGTTAGGAAGTTATAACTTAAATAATTAAGATACTCGCTATAGCTAGCTTACTTATAAGACTATAAGCTAAGATAGTACTAGTAGTAATAATACTTTATAATATAAGCCTACTTAAGCGCTATAACTAGCGTTTACTATAATAAATTAAAGAGGAGTAGTTCTGCTAGTACTTTTGCTAGTAGTAGCTTAATAATAGAGCGACCCTAACCTATAACCTTTGCCCTTACTAGGGATATATATACGCCTATAGCTACTATATATACCCCCTTAAGAGGGAATAAGAGAGAGGAATTAATAAGAGAGACTTTAAGGTAGTGCCGCGGGGATATATTAGATACCTAGTAGGATATATTCTAAACGCTTATAACCTATATAAGGTCTAGATCCCTATATTATAAATAGTTCTTATTATATAAAATATAACGTTTAATAAATAGACTTTCTCCATTTAGCGCAAGCCGTACTCACCGACGTTCCCCTAAGGGGCCTGGGCTGCCTCTGCCTTAATAGTGCGGAGGACCTGCTTAAAGAAGGGCTACTCTATAGGGTATATAACGACCCGCCTAGCTTCTACTACTAAGTCTACTTACTTAGCTATAATATAATAGCGAGTATTACCTCTAGAGGTATTAATAAGAGCCCTCTTAAGAGCTATACTAATAATACGCTCTCTATATATAATAAAGTAGTTAAAAAAAGAGTAGGTTTTATTAATTATATTAATACTAAACTCTCTAGTAAGCTCTCGTATATTATTAGTATTAAAAGGCGTACCTCGTATAAGCTTAGCGTTTTTATATATAGGGTCTAGTACTAATATAGTTAAGGGATAAGAATAAGAAAGAGGGAGAGGTATAAAGCCCTACTTATAGTAGTAGAGCTTCTTATACTTCTAGCTATAAGAACCTCTTAGGAAAGACCTCTTTAGTTAAGGAGTTACCTCTTATATAGTAGTATTTACCTTTAATACCTTACTAGAAGGTTAACCTTTTAGGTTAAGGAGTTATCTTATATAGTAGCTTTTATAGCACCTTTAGCACCTTACTAGAAGGTCGATCTTTTAGGTTAAGGAGTTATCTTATATAGTAGCTTTTATAGCACCTTTAGCACCTTACTAGAAGGTCGATCTTTTAGGTTAAGGAGTTATCTTATATAGTAGCTTTTATAGCACCTTACTAGAAGGTTTAGCGAGGGTATTACTATAAGAGCCTTAGTAGCCCGTTTAGCTCTGATATAATTAGCCCTAGTGCGGCGCGCATCTGACTTTATAATATTTAGAGGGTTTACTTACGAGTAGTAGGAATATATAGGGTTCTTATATTATTTTCCTTAACTAGTAGAGGGTATAGGTTAAAATGCCTATATAGTGCTTCCCGAATTATGCCTGCGAACTAGGTGAATTTGTTATAGTCTTTTTGCGAAGGGGCTGCGGCGTAATTCCGAGCTCAAAGAGCCTATATTATAAGTTAAATTTAAACTTTAGATCCTAGGTATTATAAATGAGGATAAAGCTATATTAATACTTATAACTAAATAGTTACCTATACTAACCCTTATTCCTATAACTAAGTTTCTAAATAAAAGAATCTTAAAACTTCTAAAAGGATAGGTAAGTTAGAAGGGTGGGGTAGCTATTATCCTCTAATCTTATACTAGAGCTAGATAAAAACCTAGCTCTAATAGATAGAGTAGTAAGTATAATATATATATTAGAAATAAATTATATATATAAAGCTATTAGAGACGTTAATTCTAAAGGGGAATAGATTAAGAACTATATTATAGTTAAATTACTCCCCGCTTTATAATATATTTCTAAAGTAGGTAAGAATAATAAGAATAAACCTTTAGATAGGAGGCCCTTAAATCTACTAGTATAGCTTTACTAGGATAGAGAGGAGAGAGCTAATACTAAATAGATATCTAACTAAGTATATAACTAGGAGGGCTATAGCTAAACTTATTAAAGCTAATAACTATATAATCTACTACTTAGTAACTTATAACTAGGAATAATAAAAAGTAAATCCCGCTCTAGTTACTAGTTTTTACTCTAATATTATACGGAGCGGGAGTAGATATCTAGCTTTTTTAAGACTTTTATACCTAATTAGTAGAAAGCTTTTTTAAACGCTAATATAAAGTATTATACGCTCTATAGCTACGTTTATACTACTATTTATAGTATAAAGCCTGCTTATATAATTATAATAATCTATAAACGTATTACTACTAATAACCTTACTAAGCTATCTCGCTTATAAAAGGAACTTATAAACCTCCTATAGGCGCTCTAAACTCGCTTTAAAGAAGTAGCTGAGGTTAAGATAGGTAAATTATAGTAAATAGATATATAGCGCGTTATTAATTAAGAGATAATAATAAAGAGACTAATCCCTTTAAAGTAGGTATTTACCTATAAATTGAATAAGGATAACGTCCTCGATTAGTATAAAGTAAGGATCTATATTTAAGGTAATTAGTAAGAGAAGTCGCCCCTCGAATAGACTTATATAATAACCCTCGCTACTTATACCTTTAGGGTAGTAATAGTAATTATTATATAATTCGACCTCGAAGTTAAATAATTCGATATTATTAATACGTTCCTAAATACCTCTTAGGATCTAAATAAAGACCTAATTATTTATAAGTTACTAGATAGCTTTAAGTAGCCTGGGAAGTATATTAAACTACGCTGCGCACTCTATAGGCTAAGGGATATATTACTACTCTAATATAAGGAGTTCTCGTCGACCCTTTAGTATTTAAGCCTTATACCTATAAGTAAAGACCTATATCTCTTCTAGTTAACTAAGAAGAGGGTCTTTATTATTTTCTATATAGATAACTTCCTTATCCTATTTTATAGGAATTATAAAGAAATAATATAAAAGGTAATTACTAGCTTAAAAGAAGCGTATAAGTTAAAGGAATAAGGCCTAGTTAAGTACTATCTTAGAATTAGGGTTATTTATAACTAAGCTATATAAAAAATATACCTTTCTTATAACTAATATATTAAGCGGGGTATAAAGAAGTTTAATTTACTTAACTTAAAAGCGCTAGTAACCCCCCTTCTAAACCTATTACTCCTAAAGAGTAAAATAGTAATAATATTATTAGAGGCATAGAGTTTCTAAGAGAAGATCGGCTCTATACTCTATATTACTATTATAATTTAACCTAATATTGCTTTTATATATTCCCTACTCTTAAGATCTCTAATAGACCCCGCTCCTTATTACTATACTACTACTAACTAGGTTATATAGTACTTATATTATACTCGTTACCTTATAATATGCTTTAATAACTTAGGGGGTAGGTAGGTACTACTAATTATAAGTAACGCTTAGTTTATAAATAATAAGGAGATATAGAGGTTATCTTAAGGGTATATAATCTCGCTCTTTAGAGAACTAATCTAATAGAAAGCTACTTAATAAGCTATAGTTATAATATTAATAATAAAAGCAGAGCTTCTAAGCCTTAATTATACTACTAAGGAGATAATTACTCTTTAGAGGCTATTTAGGGATATTACTCTTAAACTTAGTAATATCTAGAAGATTTATTATAATAACTAATAGATAATTCGTCTCATAATAGGCGAAAAAGAATAGATTTTAACTAAGCTATAGTATATTATAATTTAGAATATATAGCTATAATAAGAATATACTAGAGAATTATTTAGTATAGTATATATACTAATAGATAATATACTAGCTAATAGCCTTATAAAGGTTCTTAACTATAAGAAATTTAAATATTTCTATTCGCTCCTTAATTTAAAAGATATATAGAGAATAATTATAATAAATAAGGGACGCTCTAAATAAGTATAGGAGGGCTAGTAGCGCCTAATTTTTAATTACTTTATAGCTTACTAGCTAGGGAGCTTAACGTTACTCTTATAGGAGTAAAAAGAATATAATATACCCTAAAGGGCTACCCTAAAAAATACTAATTTTCTACTACCTAACCTTAGAGGATTTATTTATACTAATCTATCAGGATATTATATAAGGGTAGTAATACCTCTAGTAAATATATACTAATAAGACTATTAACTACGTAGTATACTAAAGTAGCTACGTCGCTAGTAGGCGGATAAGGTATAGGTATACCTATACTAACTACTAGGGTTCTAAATAGAACTAGGGTAGGAAATAGAGTAATAATACTATATATACTAGAACTACTTATTACTTTAAGAGCCCTACCTAAACCCTTATTATTACTACCCTTCTTTATTATTATAATCTCCTCCTTCTAAATAATAATAACCTTATAGAGCGTAGCTCTCTAATAAGTAAGAGTCTATAGGTTATATTAGAAGATAGTTATAGAAACGAAGCGTATATATAACCTTACCTTTCTAATTACTAGGTTATCTAAAGTCTTAGCTTTAGTATATTAGTAGGCTATAATAGTAATAGGGGTACTTATTTATTAATAAGGTACCTTACCCTTATAATAGTAGTTATACTTACTTGCTATACTAAATAAGCACTTTCTATTTAATAAGCTTAAGAGCTTGCTTAAAATATATTAAAAGTAGTACTTATTAAATAGGAGTACTTACTCTGCTTTTATACCTCTACTAGGGGGAGGAGAGCTAGAAGGGGGCTCTAAATTATTCTTATTAATACCCTCCTCCTTATCTATCTCCTTAAGGATTATAATAATAACGAGGTTAATAATATTTTAATATATAGTTATAATAATAAAAGGATTATAACTTACTAAGAGCTATCCTCTTAGATTACTTAGGAGGGTAACCCTAAGGCTTCTTAAGTTATAAACCCTTACCCTTAGAGCTACTCTCTATAGGTTATTTCTACTTCTTTCTACTTATTATATAATATATTAATATATTATATATTAATAATAAGAAGGAATAATATATATATAACCTTATTATTACTCTCTAGGGGAAGAGGGTATACCCCTCTACCCCTAGCTTTATTCTTACCTTTAGTAGCACGCGCCTTCTTAAGGGCTATAGCTTAATTAGTCTTCTTTTTAGGAGGTATCTATAGATATATTAGTATATTATAATAGCTTTAAGATTATCGTGTAATATAAGCGCACGCGCGCGTATATAATAAGGTTATTATTAGAACTAAAGTTAGGTATATATATAGTTATTATATTATATATAGGGAAGAGTTAAGAAGGTAGGAGGGTAGCTAGGTTATTTTATTTAGAGTTAATATAATAGTAGCTACCCTACCTAAGCTAACAAGAGATAATAGATTCTACTACTATTAGTAAGAGTTAGTAAATAAAAGGTATTATTATAATAATAGTAATAGTTATAAAAAGTAGAAAACTACGACTATTTATACTTTACCTATACCTAATATAAATAACTTTACTTTATTATCTCTTTTATAAATAAGCTTATTAATAGGTTATTTATAGATATATCGCTTTATATTTAGGTATTTTAAGGGATATTACGTAGTTAGGTGCTTTTCTAGCTACTACTACGTCTAGGGGGTTATATTATAATACCTTTAGTATTACCCGTTCCTAGCGCAGCATATAACTAATATTAGCTCTAGAGCGACCTTTTTCTAGGGGTTATTGCTCTAACTATAGTTATAAGTAACTACGTTATAGCTACTCTTGTTATAATAGAATAAGCTCTTTAGTGACTATAAATATGGCCCTATAGGACGTTTCTTAATAATTACTCATATTGAAAATTGAAAAAAAAAAAAAAAAAATTGACAGGCCACGCCAGTTGTTCTCTAGGGAGTCGACAGATATTGTCGGGGCCGATGCCGATTCCGTTCATGGAGCTCTGCGTCTCACTTAGGCTAACTTCCTCAGTCCGATTTGCCCGTCATCGAAGAACATGTCACGAAGCGAGATCCCGAGAGTTATAAAAGGACGAGTGCTCTTATTGATATCATGTGTAAAAAGCAAACGTCCATGCAATGTACCAGCCAGCTACTCCAGTCGGCTTAATTATTTGTACGCAGAAAGCTCCGCATGGAGCAGTAGAAGAAAAAACATCTTGCATCACAACAAAAAGAAATCATCCAACCACGCTCCTGATAAAAGGCCTGATTGTCAGAACAAGTGGTCCGTCAAATCCCCAGAACCTTATCGCACTTGTTTAGGCAGAACCAGTGGACTCAGCAGGGAAGCCAGAGGGAGCACTAGAGGGGCGCGCGCCGCCGCCGAAGCCAGGGAAGCCACTGCCGAAACCGCCGGAGGGCTGGGCAGCACCGGGAACCTGGGTAGGGGAGCCGGTGCCGTGTTTCTTGCCGCGGCCGCGGCCGTGGCCCTTGCCCTTGCTCTTGTCCTTGCTCTTGTCCTTGCTCTTGTCCTTGCTCTTGTCCTTGCTCTTGTCCTTGCTCTTGTCCTTGCTCTCGTCCTTGCTCTCGTCCTTGCTCTTGTCCTTGCTCTTGTCCTTGCTCTTGTCCTTGCTCTTGTCCTTGCTCTTGTCCTTGCCCTCGTCCTTGCCCTCGTCCTTGCCCTCGTCCTTGCCCTCGTCCTTGCCCTCATCCTTGCTCTTTTCCTTGCTCTTGTCCTTGCCCTCGTCCTTGCCCTCGTCCTTGCCCTCGTCCTTGCCCTCGTCCTTGCCCTCGTCCTTGCCCTCGTCCTTGCCCTCATCCTTGCTCTTTTCCTTGCTCTTGCTCTTGCTCTTGTCCTTGCTCTTGCTCTTACCCTCACCGGTAGGGAGGGCGCTAGCAGCGTCAGCGGAGCGGGTGTGGCGGCGGGTCTCGAAGCCAGAGGGACGGTCACTGCCGAAGCCGGGGAAGCCGCCGCTAAAACCGCCGGAGGGCTGGGCAGCGCCGGGAACCTGGGTAGGGCGGGGGCCGCCGAAGCTAGCGGGGAAACCGGCAGGGAAACCGGTAGGGAAGGCAGTAGGGAAGCCAGGAGGGCGCTCGCCAGTAGGGAAGCCAGTAGGGAAGCCGCGGCGAGGGACCTGGTCCTCACTGTCCTCGGCGAAAGCACCCGTAGTGAAGGCGGCGAGGAGGGTAGCGGCGATAACGTTGGCCTTCATCTCGATTGTTGGTTTTTAGGAATGACTATAAGTTGGTTTTGTGTTTGAGTTGGGAAAGTTGAAAAGGAATATGTTAAAGAACGAATGATGTTATCAAGAACGGAACAGAAGACTAGCTTCAATGCTGTGAATGAAAGTAATGGAGATGATGCGGGATGAAGGGAGAAGAGGAGACTAGCTGTTGGAAGGAAGATGGCGCAATCTTTATACCAAGATAGAGCTTGCCATGACTGGCCCATGTCTCTGGCTCATGGACCGCTCAAATGGCGTCAACCGACTCAGCAACATGGCCAAAACAGCGGACAGTTGCGCCGCCATCGGACGAGATACATTTGCCAGAGGCGGGGTTGACCCGGAAGTGCGCAAAAACCAGGTTAGGCCCCGGGACAGATGCCACTATTCGGTTAGTTGAGGTTACTTCCTGCGGCCCACGTGAAGCTCGATGGTCCGACTTCCCAGATTTCGATCAAGAGAGAACAGTGGTGAGAAGCAAGGGTGTCAAATTGTTGTCAATTCCCAACGGGTGTCTTTGAGGGGTAAATGAAGGGGAGGAAGATTGACGGAGAGAGTTCCAGACCAGGACAAGGAATGATCGATCTTCTCCAGGCTTGGAATTTGACTGTTGCCGTGTGTGTGTGGCTGGCCTCTGGGCGCTGTTCTGTTTCGGACTATTTCGTGATCCATCCGGTGGGAGAGAACTGGGGATCTCTGCATGTGTTTCAACCGGAAAAACGGGCATTCCGACTCCACCTGTCCCTTAGTTTCTGACCATGGCCAGTTTGCTGTAAATGAGGGCCGTCGTCGTCGTTTCATCTTAACATTTTAGGGCGAGGTGAGCAACACCATTCTTCCCAGTTCCCAGTTCTGGGGTTTTCTCTGGGGTTTTTTGGGGGGGTCCGCTACTCGGTCCCATCTCCACCGGGGACAGGCCATGTTTGACGCGTCTATCGCATAGCAGACGTTGCGGTTAAACGAGGCCAGCCTCAACAAACATCGCGGGGGCAACTGAAGGGTTCCACCCGATGAAGACTTGGTGCAAGGCCGGAATTTCAGGAGGTCATATCCGTGGTGTTGACCAATGGTCTGGTTCTGCAACATCGATTGGTGAGACGCCTCCTAGATTTGCTTTTCTTTCTCTCGGCTTTAGAGAAGTTCGGACGCAAAAAACCATAAGACTCACCGTCTGCCGACTCGAGAATCCGGCTCGGACAAGGTGAATCGCATGAAGCCAGAATGCTTCCACGTCATTCTGCAATCTTGCAATTACCCTACGCGATGTCTCTGTATTGGCCGTGAAGAGCCTGAATCGCGATATGATGATACAACACTCCACCTCGTAACAAGACCGTCGCTACTGCACAATTCTCTTTGTGAAATCCACTGCAATGTAGAACCGACGAAGAACTCTGCTCGTGCGGGCGGGAGCATGATGCTCCAGACAGACGAACACCCATTCTTGGGGCATACAATTTGAGTTTGTTGCTATCTATTCCCGGTACAGATAACCGCTGCTGCTCAGCCAGATTTGGAACGTCTGGGCAGCAGTGGATCTCGCTATTGACGATAATAGAAGCGTTCCAATTGCTATCAGTTGCAGGTTGCCCCTGAAAATGCCTTGAAAGGGTCTTTGTCAGGGACTTAATTAGGCGCCAAACAACTGGTCTGTGCTTGTTTGACGCAGAGCGGTTGACGAGGTCAGGGTGGGGTGACACCTCTTTTTAGGAAACGTCGGCGAGGGACCCCTGGCCATTTCCAGCTTGACAACAACCAAGATTGGCTTTGTATGACACGAACCCTCGCTCTCGGTCGTCATACTTTTGGTACCACAATACCATAATAACACCTGACTCTACACCTCGCACGCTTGACCACAATGGGACCTCAAAATGGGCCGCTCAACACATCCAAAACTCGCTTGGCTATCCACGAGTGCGCCTGTGTTGTCGGGCTGCTTTACGTCAGACATCATCCCCTAAACACTACGTTGTGTTCACATATCACCCTGTTGGAAATGTACAACACGGCCTGGAAAAAGGAAGAAAAGCTCACTGGTACTCGTCCCAGTACACTTGTCTCTCGGCGTCCCCACAGATCGTCACGTTGGGCGTCTCGCCATACGCACCAACTAAACAACTCCCATATTTGCCGAGGGCCGCGAAGCCGTATGCTCTGGGATCCGCATAGTACTCGAAATCATCGAACAGCTGCCGTAAGTCGACGTTCACGGCGCCCGTTATTGATTTTCCCAGTAGATCGCCCAAGAGATTCGTGTACGTTTCCAACTGCTGCTTCGCAGGACTGTCCACGAAAAAGCCGTATGGGAGTCTGGCCAAGTCAGGTGGCGAGATGGTAAGAACTTGAGATGTTGGATGTGCATCTCGCAATTGGCGCTCAACTTGGGAAAGAACCTGAAATGACTGGGACGCACTGATATTCGAGTTGAACAGGATGTCGTTGGGGCCAGCAAAGAGAACGAAAAGGGGCGTTGCCATCGCCGTCGAGTCAGCTGCGGAAAATCCTACCCCTTGAGGAGTCGTCTTGTTCAGGAACGAAACTACCTGGTCGACGACTGACGGCACTGCGATGGAGCTTTTCGGCCCCGTGTATCCCTGGACGACCGAGTTGGACGTCGTTGCTCCTCCCACAGCGTAACCGTACAGCGGTATAGACAGGTTAGTTGCTACATACTCGGCCCAGACGACGCCGTTCGAAAATCGCCCGTGGTAGCTTCCCTGGCAGTCAGCACGGGGCTTATAGACTTCTGTCTTCGTTTGGAGCACTGACTATCTGTCTGAAGGCCATGATCCGTTCGACACTCGAGCTGAACCGTTTCCTAGAAGCCCGCTGTCACTAACGTCTCTTTTTCGATCGAAACTGTAGCTATGGGGCCCTACCATTGTCGCTGAATGAATCCCCAAACACCACAATACTAGAGAAGGATGGTCCGGACGCGTGACCCTCCTGAAGGATTGTCATGGCATTGGCCGAGGCAAACCAAGCAAAGGAGATCATGGGCGTGCGAGGTAACATGATGTTACTTGGAGAAGTGGGTTAATTTTGGGCTACCGAACGTGTTACGGGGTGTTGTTGCGTCCATGAAACTAAAATAGATCTTCTATCCCAGCAGCAATAATCGCTCAAATTCTATGTGCTTATTCATAAAAGGTCTGGGGCGAATGGCATCCGCAACCGGTCGTTCGCGTGGCTTCGAAAACCACGTGCTGTGCTGAAACCGTGTTCCTGCAGCATTCCACCCGGAATTCCAGGCTTTCATACCTTCAATCAAGACCAGCCGTTGATCCAGCTGAGAGAAATGAGTCATTGAGTGCAAGCACATAGTACTTAGTACTTAGTAACCTCTATGTCCGAAAAAAACCGGGGTCTTTTCTACGCTAAATAATAAATAACAACTTAGTAGTAGTTACTAACTACCTTAACGATTTCGATCAAAACCTTAAACTAGAAGACTCAGAATAAGCCATGGGCAGGGTTCCGAAGGTGCAAATGCTCGCTACGCTTTTCTGGGCTTAGGCAAAGCAAAGCACTGCTTTTTTAGGCTAAAGCAAGCAGATCTCGCTAAGGTCTCTAATTAGTTAGCTAATATAGCCCTAAGCCTATTTAGGTAGGGTAGAGGTTAGTAGGAAGGTATAATTAATAATAGGTAGGTATTAGTAGGTATAGGTAGGTATAGGTAGGTATAGGTAGGTATAGGTAGGTATAGGTAGGTATAGGTAGGTATAGGTAGGTATAGGTAGGTATAGGTAGGTATAGGTAGGTATAGGTAGGTATATAGGTAGGTGCGTATACTAACCCTATAAGTAAAGGGTATATAGGTCTAAATAATACTCTAAAAGATATATTTAATTAATTTATATAGTATAGTAGTTTATATTATAAGTTATAATACTTAGACCTATTTATAAGTTTAAATCGTAAGAGTAGTAGTAATTTTTTATACTTCTATAGTTATATAAGAGTAAAGTTTTATAGTTTTTAGATTTTTTTTTTTAAGTAAGTAGTTATATTAGGTTAGATTAACTTTCTAGTTCTTAATCAGGTATAGGTTATAAGTAATTTTATGCTTTTTCTGCTTTTTTTAGCTAATATAAAAGTACTGCTTTTTTGGGCTAAAGCAGAGAAACTCGGAACCCTGGCCATGAGATACCGTGTACAGCGTCACTAGCTGTGAGGACAAGGACGAGCAAGCTGATATCGTAATGTTACAACAGAACATGCTGATTTAAGGGTTGGGTGGAGATGCGGTTGCAAAACCTTTTTTCAGACCACACGTAGTGACCATCACGGCCGACGGAACAGTACCTTCATGTAGTGCGGATCATTCGACCTTCGCTGTGAGAGACACATCATACTTTAGATGTCGAATATCCGTCTGCATCAGCGTTACTACAGCCGAAATTTGAAGTTTTCCTATGCCGCGGACACGAAACCTTATTTCCATATCAAACCCCTTCAATTTCCAGAGTTTTCCATTTTCAATAGGTCCACCACACGCGGCACAGGGACCACCCTACCAAAAGTGAAAGATCGCCCCAGACAATCTCGTCGTCCTAGAACCTTTGTTTTCAGAGTACGTAACGTCGGCTTAGGGAACACAGAAGTGGGTTCGCCAACAAGCCGGTGTCGGAGGCAGTCAATCTAGCGGGACTTCAGCAATGACTTGCCGCGACTTTGAGGGTGACAAATCTCATGCGAAATGGAATCTGCATCGCATGCATATAGATCGCGAGTCCGGAAGACTGCATACAGTTGCCGTAGTCCAAGGCAGCTACCAATGCAGATACTCAAGATGCAAACCTCAGTTGCAATCGCCAGGCCTCTTCAGAGACAGCTATGTAGATGAAGACTGGCTTCTTGTCGTGACCCTTGATGATAGACTTCCTTCCGTCAACGAGTCCCTGACTCAGCGCTGGCATCCAATGCGCCTGGAGCGAGACAGACTGTGAGGTCGCAGTCGGATAACCTAACCCGGGAGATTTGACGTTTTCGGGGGTTCGGCTCATTGTTGCGCGAGTGGGCTTGTAAGGAAAAGGCATGATATCTTGAGGCTCTTTGATACCGCATAAATACAATCAACTGATCTCAACTTTCCACAAATAATTTGCGTTTTGTACACATACTGACATATGAGATGGATTCTATTGCCTGCCAGAATTATCGTGAGATGTTAACAACTAATAAGAATACCCCGACACGGGTGAACAGGACCAAGGATTTTGGTCCGGCCGTCCTGCCCCATTCCCCGCATAGACAGTCCGAGGATGTTCGGGGCGGCTTCGTCCCCCGCACGCCCAACGTGACATGCTTCGAAAGACCACCAAAGCGGGGTTTCCGTGTTGGTGAACATGAACTGAATCCGCTCGTCAAGTGTGAGCATCCGCCATTCAGTTTATCCTGTCGCCATCGCACCTCTTCTTTCCGACTGAGAATCTCATCGAGCGCTACAAGGCTCGATACTAAGAGGAGGTTAACAATACTTCTGTCGAATCCTTCAGAATCCAAACCATGAGCGCATTCGTGGGAGCTTTTAGGTCCACTGCTCATCTACGGTTCGTGAGCTCGGAACCAGCGTCTCTTGCATGTCCGAAAAGCCTACCTTTGGAACAAATCTCTAACATTTGACACAGAAATCGCGTGGCCATCGTCACCGGAGCTTCGCGGGGGATCGGCAAGGCTATTGCTCTGCGTATCGCCCGAGATGGCTACGATGTCTGCATCAACGACATCGCCGCCAACCGAGCCGGCTCCGAGGGGGTAGCCAGCGAGATTCGCGGCATAGGCCGCAAGTCGGTTGTGGCGTCTGCGGATGTGCGGAAACTCAGTGAAGTTCAGGCCATGGTTGAGACCGCAGTCAAGGAGTTGGGGCCTCTCAACACCATGTTTGTCTCTCATGCCCAATGGCTCGAGGAACACTAGCTAATTGGAGGGGCAGGATTGCCAACGCCGGTATCGCCCAAGTCAAGCCTCTCCTCGAGCTTACGGAAGAGGACTTTGAGAACATGTTCCGAGTCAATGTGTTTGGGGTTCAACACTGCTTCCAGACCGCAGCAAAGCAATTGATTGCCCAAGGGAACTGTACGCCCGAGGCCCCGGGAAAACTCATCGGCTGTTCTTCCATCGTCGGATTCAAACCCTTTGCGCTGCTCTCGCACTATTCTGCCTCCAAGTGGGCCGTCAGAGGCTTGACGCAAGCATCGGCCATGGAATATGCCGAGCACAACATCACCGTCAACTCTTACGCTCCCGGTATTGTGGGCACTGCAATGTGGGACCTCATTGACGGAAAGCTGGGCGAGAGGACCGGTGCCAAGAAGGGAGATACGATCAAGAAGTTCACCAATGATCTCATCGCATTGAAGAGAACGAGCGTGCCAGAGGATGTTGCCAAGCTCGTGTCGTTTCTCGCCGGGCCGGATAGCGATTATGTCACGGGACAGACTCAGATTGTGGACGGCGGCATCAACTTCACTTAAAGAGCCCAGCTTTCTGCGTATTTTCATTTCTCAAAATGCAAGTCCATGACGCAAGGCCTTCTTCATGAATGATTAGTTGTCACTTGCTCTTCGCGAGGCAAATCGGTGAGCAATGTGAGCGGTCCATGGCGAGGGCTGACTGTGCGGGAACAGCATAGAGCTTTCCTTGCCCAGCCCTCTCACAGACACATGTAACACAAAGACATCGTCAGAAGGCGGTATTATCCATTGAAAGATTCTGTTCATGAACATGAACGAATTGTTGCTTAGACGCTTAGGGCCAACACTATTTTCCGGACTTGAGCCCGGCTAGGGTATGGGCATCTCAAAAGTCTTATCGAGACCGTCGACATGTAATTACCGGCGACCCGGATATTAAAAGCATGAAGTTTTACCGTAGCGAAATAAAATTCGAGAATCTTCATGCATATCGTCGGTAGATCCCCGCTCAAATAGAGAACTGCGCCAGACTAACGCGATAGATCGAGCTGCATTCAGCGAAGACTTGTCAAATAAGGTCTTTGGTAAGATGTTAACAAAACCTTCCATTCTGTCAATACCTTGCAAGAAGACAATGGTTTTTGATGCAACTACTAGGTGCATATGGAGCTCGCCTGAACGTGGGTGGGCGCGTGAGTGAGCGCCATGTCTCGCGCATATACGTCCGGGATATTCGGGAGTCAGAGCGGTCAAGCCCGAGTCCTCGAATTCCTGCGAACTTTGCACAGACTCTTACCGAAAAGAAGTTTTGCCTTCCAAAGATGCTTAACGAATTTCATGACTAAATCGGAACTACGTCGTCAATATTATCGTGCGACTTGTCAGTGCCCTGGGCCCCGACCAAAGTTCTGCCGACATGCGAATTATCCTCCCAGCTTTCCAGCTTCACGTAGATGTCGATGGCATTGGAACGGTTCCTCCCCAACATCAAATCGTCGCATTTCTCTGAGTTCAATCTCGGCTGCAAACACCATTCGATTCCAACCGCCGCTTCTATGGAAGCTTGGCGGCTGGAGCGCTACGGGCCTCGCTCACCAGGTCGAACAGGGTCAGCGTCATGGAATACTTGCATGACACCCCACTCGGTCACATCATTCGGTACATCGCGGGGGGGAAGATCAAACAGCTTCAATTCTACGAGGAGCGGCATCCTGAGATATGGCGTAGATACATCCCGGAGCCAGAAGCCGGGCAAGGCAGTTCAGCCAGCACCTCCACAGAAAGCGCCGCGGTGCAAGACGAAGGGCCCTCGGAGTTGCCAGAAGGGAGAGACATCAGGGTGGACTCGGAGAAGGGCGACGACCTGCGCTTAGTCGAGTTTTTACCCAATGATCCGGAGGTAGGTCCCAATTGCTCAGTGCGGTGATCATCGCGGCTAACGACATCCAAGAATCCTCTGAACTGGACTCTGTCGAAGAAGGTCTTTGTTACTTTTGAAATTTGTGTTCTCACGATTGGCATCTACATTGGTTCAGCCATCTACGCCGCGGGTGTTCCGGATGTCGCCCGGACATTTGGCGTCAGTCCCGTCGCTGGCATCCTGGGTCTCACGCTGTTCGTCGCCGGCTACGGACTTGGACCGGTGACTGCCTGTCTGCCCAGCCACAATTTGCCCGCTTGCTGACTGTTGACATAGATGTTCTGGAGTCCACTCTCGGAGTCGCCCAACATTGGCCGCAACCCTATCTACATCGGTACTCTTGCCCTCTTCATTTTACTCCAGATTCCAACTGTCCTCGCAGTCAACTTCGGCATGCTTCTAGCCTTCCGCTTTTTGACGGGATTCGTCGGGTCTCCAGTCTTGGCAGTTGGAGGGGCTTCGTTGGCAGAAATTTGGCCACCCAAGAAGCGGGCGTACGCGATTTGTATCTGGGGTACGCCGTCCACTTGCCTCCAAGACATGGGTTGGTCGAGAAACTAACACGAAAATTGCAGGCATTGCTGCTGTCTGCGGTCCTACCATAGGGCCCATCGTCAGTGGATTCGCCGTCGACGCCAATGGCTGGACCTGGACCATTTTGGAACTGATATGGATCAGCGGCTTTGCCTTCGTTCTGCTCTTCATTTTCCTCCCGGAAACAAGCTCCAGCAACATCTTATATCGCCGTGTCCGCCGGATACGAAAGCTAACAGGAAACGATAAGCTCATCAGCAGGGGTGAGCTCATAGCCGAGACTATGACCAGGAGGGACCTTGTAATGATGCTCCTCGTGAGACCATTCACTCTAAACTTCACCGAGCCCATGGTCTTCCTCCTCAATCTATACACCGCTCTGATCTATGGACTGCTGTACATCTGGTTCGAGTCCTTCGCTATCGTCTTTCACGGGATTTACGGGTTCAACACCGGTCTCGTCGGGTTGACCTTCCTGGGCATTTTCGTCGGGGCCTTGATCGTCATGCCACCATTCTTCTGGTACTTGCACATATACCTTGAGCCAGAGTTTGACGAAAACGGCTTCCTTCAACCTGAGAAGCGCTTACCTCCGGCCTTCGTCGGTGCCATAGCAATACCGATTTGCCTTTTTTGGTTTGGGTGGTCTTCAAGACAAAGCATCAACTGGATCGTGCCCATCATAGGCTCCGCTTGGTTCAGTGTTGGGTCCTTCCTGCTCTTCAATTCCGTATTGAACTACCTCACCGACGCTTATCCAGAATACGCCGCGTCTGTTCTTGCCGGTAATGACCTATTTCGGAGCGCGTTCGGCGCCGGCTTCCCCATGTTCGCACCAGCCATGTACAACAGGTTGGGTGTTGGATGGGCCAGCTCGCTGTTGGCCTTTCTTTCCATCGTATTCATTCCCATTCCAGTCATTTTATGGAGGGTGAGAGTTACCACTGAACCATTGGCTCGAGTTGATTGCACATGTGCTGACACGAAGGCAGATTGGCCCGAAGCTACGCCACGAGTACAGCAGACACGCTATGAAAGACGATATCCGCTAAAGCTTGATTTTGCAAGTTTTCGCACTAGAAATCAGGGCGTGTTGCACATGCATTCGAGAGCGCGGCATAACAGAGCAGGAGATGCATGTGATCATTGGTGTGTACGATACGTGATTCGCATCTTCATGTCTATACCTTAGATTAGAGAATACGACTATATCTTTTCATTGAACCAAGTCCGTGTTCCTTTTGCTTCAACATCATCTCTTTCCTGACTGGCCCGGGGGCAGAACTTGCTCCAACTGCCTCATCCCGAACGTGGCCGTTCGCACGCCTTTAGGCAAATTCATCGTCCCACTCGATCAGCATGACGTTATCATCATGATCAGACTTTTGAAGCTGCGGAACGGGGTCCAATACACCGTCTGACGGAGGATTGATCTCAAACGGTCCCGAATTTCAAAGCTTGTGGTGTCTTCGAAGCTGACGACCGTCAAAACTCTCCGCAGACCTGGCCATCGACTCCTTTGCCAGGAGGTGCTGCTTGAAAACTGCTTGATAACTGCCGGCGTCCAAAGAGTGCAACATATGTAACAGGGCAACCAGGTGTTTTCGTTGGATTGAATGGTTTCAACATCTTCAACTGGTGTGACGCTGCTGGTGCAGGACGAGGGCGTGAGCGAGAGACTGACTGCTCCGACGAACCACGCGCGAAAGAGCAGAAAACGAGAAGTCCTGGGCCGGCATGCACAACAAAAAGACCAACCCAGCCACCTCGTTCGACGGCAGTTTATACCAGGTCATGTGCCCTGATGGTCTAGCGGTATGATTCTCCCTTAGGGTTGTCTTCACCAACTTATTAATGGGAGAGGTCCCAGGTTCGATCCCTGGTTAGGGCCTTTTCTTTTTCCCGATCTTTCTCATTCAGTAAATATTTAGTTCCTTTTGGTCACAGACTTAACTCCCATAGCGACATGGAGCGAATGCAACCTTAGCTGATGTTAATTATCAGCGCTGTGGTTGGAAAATAGTATCTTCTCTTTCTATTTGATCGTCTTGGCCACACAACGAATAAAGATTTCAGCGATGCGGCCGGCAATAAACATGCTAGCTTTGCTGAGTGATAGTCACCAGAAGTCCTGCTGATAACACCCTTGTCTTTGAACAAGGACCTGGTGGGTCTACGATGCCGACCATGTAACCCTGTGTTGGTTGACACCAACTCGAGAAAAGTCCCCAGCCAATTGAGATCATCAATATCTAATAACTGCGCGAACACCGTGGGGCCAACCCGACATTATTATGTATTGCGGCCAGCTTTCTGTCGCTGGTTCCTTCCAGGCGCTGGTCCTACCCTCAACCCCTCAATTCGAGCGGCGTCGAGCCGTCAAGCCAAGGCTCAAGCGAGAGGCCTACGGCATGCTCATCGTGAACAGCGGCAGGTTGGTCCATTATTTCGAGCAATGCGCCAGGACGGGAACCAAAGGGTCCTCTTTCTTTGAGACCAATTATGGTCTGCTTATTCTACGCCATGCATAAGGTCTCTCTGTGGAATACTTGATAAGAAGAGAAGGTGTCCCTTTTGACAACCTCGAATTCTCCCCAACGTCATTGCAAGGCAGCTAGTTAGCCAAACCTGACCAGGCCAGAACATAGCAACCATGTTCCCAGACGGGACCGGTGGCCTCGCGACCACTGCCGTCAGAAGCTGCCTCATGCTCGTGGCTCTTGGTGTCTTATATACCTTGGCGCAAGGAGTGAGGGTGCGCTACTTATTCTGGAGATTGAGACGAAATGGCGTTGTAAGTGGGCACTCCAAAAGCGATCGCTTCATCGTCACTAACAGCAAACAAGCCCATCATGCCTCACTCATTGCTGCTGGGCCATTTCCCTGTCATCGCCAAACTCACCAAGGGCCTCCCGAAAGACCTCCACATCAACTACATCACCGAGCTTGTCTATGAGAATTGGCAAGCGCTTTTTCCCGGCCGAAAAACCTGTCCACCCTGGGCCTACATCGACCTGTGGCCGCTCGCACCGCCAACGGTCTACATCATCGACACTGAGGTGGGATGGCGGACGACCGCCGACCCGACCGCCAGGCGAAGTCATAAAGCAAAGATGTTCTTGGCGCCGCTCACGGAAAGCCTCGACATGGCCAGCTTGGAGGGAGCCGAGTGGAAGGCGTGGCGCTCACGCTTCAATCCCGCCTTCAGCCCCAAGAACGTCATCTCTCTCGTGCCGGGCATGATCGAGGACGTGGAAACGTTCGCGAGCATCATTCGAGAGCGCGCGGGTGGTGACGGGAAGTGGGGTGAAGTCTTCACGCTCGAGAACCTGGCGATCAACCTGACCATCGACATCATCGCGCGCGCGGCGCTGGGCTTCGAGCTGCACGAGCAGACGAACGGGCCCAGCAAGCTCAGGTCTGCCCTCAAGGCCCAGATGAAGCTGATGCGCGTCAAGTTCAACATCTTCGAGACCCTGTGGTCCTACAGGCCTTCCCGACTATGGGAACTAGCGAGGAACAGGAGGCAGCTGAAAGAGGAGCTCTACGAGCCCGTCATGGCGTGCCTGAACCGCGAAGGCGACGGTGCATCAGAGACCTTGGTCGATCTGGCGATGCAGCCTGTCAAAAAGCTCGCCAACGGGAAGCTACCGCCCCCGGATGCCAAGTTCATCACCTCTGTGATCAGTCAGATCAAGTTATTCATGTTTGCTGGACACGACACGACGGCAATTTGCTGGGTCCTGCATACCATCGCCAAGAACCCCGAGATAGCCAGAAGGATGCGCGCCGAGCATGACGAGGTCCTAGGGACGAACCCATCCGAGGCTGGTGCGCGGCTTATCGAGTCACCTCATTTACTCAACTCGCTGACGTACACCGCGGCGGTCATCAAAGAGACGCTCCGTCTGTACCCCATCGCCGGAAGGCTCATAGAAGGCAGCTATCAGTGCTCGGTCGTGGATCGAGAGACGGGCGTCACGTGCCCAACCGAAGGCTTCGCGGTTTGGGACCTTCCTAAAGCGATGTCCCGAGAAGATGAAGTTTGGACGCGCGCCGGTGAGGTTCTTCCTGAGCGTTGGTTGACGACGGACCCGAAGGACCCGTTATACCCTCCTAAGAACAATTGGAGGCCTTTCGGGAATGGCCCGCGAGCGTGCATCGGTTTAGAGCTTGCCAATACGGAGATGAAGTTGGTCTGTGTGTTCTTGGTGAGGGAGTTCGATCTCGACTGTGCTTGGGATAAGTGGGATGCTGTGAGGTGAGTTCCGGGCCTCGTTCTTAAGGATTGGGGACGGCAAAACTGACGATGTACATCTGCAGGAACTATACAGGCCCGAAAGATGTGGTGGAGGGTCATCGGTGCTACCAGAAGGGATTTGGTATCCCGCACGTTAAGGACAACATGCCCGTCCATGTCCGCCGTCGCCGGGAGGCTGCCAACTAAGGTCGTGATATCTCATTCGAGGGAAAGGATGAGTGTGAGGGCCACCGTAGACCGGTTCGGTAACGGCACCGAATCGGGATCGGAGGCAATGAGTCCCGCTGACGCGGAATCCCACCGGGATTTGCCAGGAAACATGGCCAGAGTGTTGTAGTCGACCTCGGACGAAGTACGAGTAGCGAGAATCTCCCGCCGCAAGATCTGATCATACCATACGGCTATTGGGACGGGCTTTCGCTGTTGTAATTGCGCGAGGCAGCTACGAGTGGTAGTGAAGCTTTTCGGGGTAATAGTTGTGCAGAGCTCGATGTGCCGTCGCAATCCGGAGAAGGCGACCACATCAAATCGGAACCCGAGCTGAATAACCCAAAAAACTGTTCACGTCCGATGATTAAGATGCCTTCCGACTGATCCGCCAGAAACAATGCTCGGCGACGTGCTTTCCCACTGTGTTGCCACTAAGTGCGACCGGAGGTCAGGGGTATTGCCAACATCAGGATAGCTTCCACCTACGGCCAAAGCTGCGCGTACGCGGAGGTCCGAAGTCCGTTCGTTCTTCGACCCGTTCTTGCGTATTTCTTTTGCCTCGAATGCTGCCGGTTTGTTCTTCGGTAGCGACAGCGGGCCAGTCGCACTCTCCACTGGATATGAACGCAAAGCCATTCAGAGTCGGGATTAACAAGCACAGAACAGTCGGTAGGTTTCGTGGATCGGCTTCTGGACCGGTCTGCGGGGCAGCGGTTCCTCGGCTCATTGCCCCCGCCTTTGTGGGGCGGAGGCCGGCATCGGCCCCGAGCTCGCGGGAAACATTGGCCGTGTGGTTCCCCTTCTCATTTTTACAATTTGTTTCTGAAGAGAAGTTTGTTTGCAACTGAAAAGACCGCCTGGTCGTCTTACTGCAGATAATGGAACAGGAATCCCGAGCTTTTGGAATACGTTAATGCCCGACCCCTGTTTCCCCAACTAGCGGACCCCTTATCGCCAATTTGGGCTTCAGAGTGCGGAACGTCCAACCATAGTGTACGACGACGCTTTGAAGGATTGGAGAAACTCTTTACCGGCATCACTTAAACTGCAAAATATCCCACCGAGTTCTCCTAGTTACCGTGCGGCATTTCAACTGTATATGAACTACTACTTTGCCTATATCGACATGGGGAAAGTTTCGGTCGTGACTGTTAATCGTGCCCGTTCACGCGCTCTGAGCTGCCCTGACGAAGAGCTACCCCGGATCAATGAAGATGTGGAAAAGGCGGTTGAACCTTGCATTTGGGCAGCGAAGAAGATGTTGGAACTCTTTGAAAACTGTTGAGAAACGTCCTATAGGGCCATATTTATAGTTACTAAAGAGCTTATTCTATTATAACGAGAGTAGCTATAACATAGTCGCTTATAACTATAGTTAGAGGAACGACCTCTAGAAAAAGGTCGCTCTAGAGCTAATATTAGTTATATACTACGCTAGGAATAGGTAATACTAAAGGTATTATAATATACCCCCCTAGACGTAGTAGTAGCTAGAAAAGCGCTTAACTATATAGTATCTCTTAGAATACTTAAATATAAAGTAATATATCTATAAATAACCTATTAATAAGCCTATTTATAAAAGAGATAATAAAGGAAAGTTATTTATATTAGGTATAGGTAAAGTATAAATAGTCGTGGTTTTCTACCTTTATAACTATTACTATTATTATTATAATACCTTTTATTTACTAACTCTTACTAATAGCAATAGAATCTATTATCTCTTAATAGCTTAGGTAGGGCGGCTACTATTATATTAATTCTAAATAAAATAACCTAGCTACCCTCCTACCTTCTTAACTCTTCCTTATATATAATATAATAACTATATATATACCTAACTTTAGTCCTAGTAATAACTTTATTATACGCGCGCGTATATAACTATATTATATAACGATCTTAAAGCTATTATAGTATACTAATATATTTATAGATACCTCTTAAAAAGAAGACTAGCTAGGCTATAGCCCTTAAGAAGGTATATACTACTAAAGGTAAGAATAAAGCTAGGGGTAGAGGGGTGCGCCCTCCTCCCCTAGAGAGTAATAATAAGGTTATATATATATTATTCCTTCCCGTTATTAATATATAATATACTAATATATTATATAATTAGTAGAAGGAAGTAGAAGCGACCTATAGGGAGTAGCTCTAAGAGTAAGGGTTTATAGCCTAAGAAGCCCCGGGGTTACTCTCCTAGGTAATCTAAGAGGATAGCTCCTAGTAAGTTATAATCCCTTTATTACTATAACTATATACTAGAATATTACTAACCTCGTTATTATTATAATCCCTAAGGAGATAGATAAGGAGGAGGGTATTAATAAGAGTAGTTTAGAGCCCCCTCCTAGCCCTCCTCCCCCTAGTAGAGGTATAGAGATAGAGTAAGTACCCCTATTTAATAAGCACTACTTTTAGTATATTATAAGTAAGCTTTTAGACTTATTAGATAGAAGGTGCTCGCTTAGTATAGCAGATAAGTATAATTACTATTATAAGAGTAAGGTGCCTTATTAATAAATAAGTACCCCTATTGCTATTATAGCCTACTAATATACTAAAGCTAAGACTTTAAAGGACTTAGTAGTTAGAAAGGTAAGGTTCTATATATACTTTATTTCTATAACTATCTTCTAATATAACTTATAGACCCTTACTTATTAGAGAGCTATGCTCCGCGAGGTTATTACTATTTAGAAGGAGGAGATTATAGTAGTAAAGAAGGGTAGTAATAGTAAGGGTTCGGGTAGGGCTTCTATAGTAATAGGTAGTTCTAGTATATATAGCGTTATCGCTCTATCTCCTACCCTAGTTCTATTTAGAACCCTAGCGGTTAGCGTAGGTATACCCGCACCTCGTCTACTTACTAGTAATATAGCTACTATAGTATATTATATAGTTAACGGTTTTATTAGTATATATTTACTAGAGGTATTACTACCCTTATATAATATCCTAATAGATTAGTATAAGTAAATCCTCTGAGGTTAGATAGTAGAAAATTCGCGTTTTAGGGTAGCCCTTTAGGGTATATTATATTCTTTTGCTCCTATAGGAGTAACTTTAGGCTCCCTAGCTAGTAAGCTATAAATTAATTGAAGATTAGGCGCTACTAGCCCTCCTATACTTATTTAAAGCATCCTTTATTTATTATAATTATTCTCTATATATCTTTTAGATTAAGGAGCGAATAGAAATATTCAAATTTCTCACGGTTTAGAACCTTTATAAGACTATTAGCTAGTATATTATTTATTAATATATATACTATGCTAAATAATCCCCTAGCGTATTCTTATTATAGCTATATATTCTAAATATTAATATACTATAGCTTAGTTAAGATCTATTCCTTTTTACTTACTATAAGACGAATTATCTATTAGTTATTATAATATATTCTCCAGATATTACTAAGTTTAAGAGCGATATCCTTAAATAGCCTCTAAAGAGCGATTATTTCCTTAGTAGTATATTTAAGGCTTAGAAGCTCCGCTTCTATTATTAATATTATAACTATAGCTTATTAAGTAGCTTTCTATTAAATTAGTCCTCTAAAGAGCGAGATTATATACCCTTAAGATAACTTCTACGTTTCCTTATTATCTATAAATAAAGTATTACTTATAATTAATAATACCTACCTACCCCCTGAGTTACTAAAGTATATTATAAGGAAATAAGTATAATATAAGCACTATATAACCTAGTTTGTAATAGTATAGTAATAAGGAGCGGGGCTTATTAGGAATCTCGAGAGTAGGGGATATATAAAAGCGATATTAGGTTAGATTATAATATTAATATAGAGTATAGAGCTAATCTTCTCTTAGAAACTCTTTACCTCTAATAATATTACTACTATTTTACTCTTTAGGAGTAGTAGGTGTAGAAGGGGGGTTACTAGCGCTCTTAAGTTAAGTAAATTAAACTTCTTTATAACCTGTTTAATATATTAGTTATAAGAAAGGTATATTTTTTATATTGCTTAGTTATAAATAACCCTAATTCTAAGATAATACTTAACTAGGCTTTATTCTTTTAACTTATATACTTCCTTTAGGCTAGTAATTACCTTTTATATTACTTCTTTATAGTTCCTATAAAATAAGATAAAGAAGTTTTATTCTTATAAAAGATAATAAGAACCCTCTTCTTAGTTAACTAGAAGAGATATAGGTCTTTGCTTATAGGTATAAGGCCTAGATACTAAAGGGTTAAAGAGAACTTCTTATACTAGAGTAGTAATATATCCCTTAGCCTATAGAGCGCGTAGCGTAGTTTAATATACTTTCTAAGCTACTTAAAGCTATTTAGTAACTTATAAATAATTAGGTCTTTATTTAGGTCCTAAGAGGCGTTTAGGAACGCGTTAATAATATTAAATTATTTAACTTCGAGGTTAAATTATACAGTAATTAGTATTACTACCCTAAAGGTATAAGTAGCGAGGGTTACTATATAAGTCTATTTAAGGGGCGACTTCTCTTACTAATTGCTTTAAACGCAGATCCTTGCTTTATACTAGTTAAGGATATTATTCTTATTAAATCTATAAGTAAATACCTACTTTAAAAGGATTAGTCTCTTTATTATTATCTCTTAATTAATAACGCGCTATATATCTATTTATTATAATTTACCTATCTTAACCTTAGCTACTTCTTTAAAGCAAGTTTAGAGCGCTTATAGGAGGTTTAAAAGTTCCTTCTATAAGCGAGGTAGCTTAATAAGGTTATTAGTAGTAAGACGTTTATAGATTATTATAGTTATATAAGCAGGTTTTACGCTATAAATAGTAGTATAAATATAGCTATAGAGCGTATAGTACCCTATATTAGCTTCTAAAAAGGCCTTCTACTAATTAGGTATAAAGGTCTTAAAGAAGCTAGATACCTACTAGGATAGGATAGGATAGACTTGGCTGCGTAACTTTCGGAAAACTCCCTTAGCGCACAGACCCGTTATAGGAAGACTATAGAGTAGAGCGTAGAAGAGAGGAGCGTAGCGGATAGAAAGAAAAAAAAGATATTATTACTATTAGTACTTTAATAACCCTATATCTCGTTTTTTAGTATTTTTCTTAGCGAATCCGCGCCTAATTTAGATAATCTCTTTTAATTAGATCTGCGAATTATTCTATATATCTTTTAAGCCTACTCTTAATATTCTTAAGTATTTATAAGTAGAGCTATATTATTTATTATCTTTCTAGTTCCCTTTAGTTCTAGCCCTTTTTTAATAGTACCTAGAGGCGGATTCTTTTACTCTTTTTAATAGCTTTTATAAGCTTCTTAGAGAGTTAGGTACCTTCGCTATATCTATACGTCCCCGCTATTAATATATATATATATATATAATTAATCTACTTTAAATATAATAATAACTTAAGAAATTTATAAGTAACTAATAACGACGATATAAATAATAATAAAAACGTAGTTTAAAGAGAGGAAGATATTTATAGACCTACCTTAGTTCTAAGGGAATAGTAATAGCTATGCTTTCTTATAGAATTAAGGTAGGAACAACGTAGACCTTAAAATCCTCCCTTTCTCCTTTTTTTATATACTATTAGTAGGTTCTAGCGAGTATATCCCTTTCCTTACCCCCCTTATATATTATTAAAACTACTATTATTTAACTAGCGAGTTATAGCTAATATAGCTAAGATAGCTATATATAATACTAATATAGAGATTAGTAGTCTTATTAAGCTAATAAGTATATCGAGATTAACTCGATTAGTAACTAGAGACTAATAAACCCCTTATTATTATAGCCCTAAGTATTAAGAGCGACGTGCTAACTTTAGAGAGATATTAATATAGAGAAGCTGCGAATTCTTCTAAGATAAGAGCGTTATTAGGAAGACCCTTCTATATTAAGTAATAAAACTTAAAGTAGATTTATAATAGCTTAGAGTAATAAGATCGAGGTCGCTAGACCTTTCCTATATTTATTTAGTTATTTAGTTTATATTATTTCCTTTTCTATTTTATTTAAAGAAGGTTATAACTACTTATTTTATCTTTCTATTTAGAAGATATTATAATAATAACTTTACTTTATTAACTATAATACTCTATTATTTTAACTATATAATATCAACTTTAATATTTATAGACCTATAAGTATTATATCTTCTTGTTTCTTAGCTAACTTAGATACTAGATCCTCTTCTAATAAGGGGAAATAGCCTAAAGAGAGATTCGCAGGAGCTTTATTTAGTAAGATATAACCTTATATTATAAGGTAGCTAGCCTCTAATAATAATATAAATAGGTTTATAAATCCTACTTCTAGAATAGGAGTAACGCCCTTAAGTACTCTATATTCCCCTAAAGGAAGTTATACTAATTAGAATATTATAACCCTTACTAATCTCCTTATAAGATATCCTACTATTATAGTAATAACTCCCTATTTAACTAGAGCGCCTAAGTTTATTAGGATTAATATCTCTAACTTTATTACTAACTACGAGAGCCTTTTAAAGCTTTACTATAAGACTAATAAAGATATAAAGAATAAGGTTTATATATATAGCTCTAGTAATTATTAAGAAATAGTAAAATCTTATATTAGTAAAGCTAAGACCTAGAAAGAAGCTAAGGAGAGACTTCTATATTAGTTTAGATTTATAAACCTAAAGTCTTATTAAGATCCTAATAAAGACCTTTAGAACCTAGTTATAGGATCTTATATTAAGGATAATAACCCTTCCTAGGTTATAGTATTAATTACTATTATTTAATAGCTTTAATAGAGAGCTTTCTAGCGTAGAGACCTAGAACTTACTAATACTAAGCTTATTTATATTACTTATTACTATTTTTTAGAGAGGGCTATAAGAGCTATAGCCTAAGGTCTTAGCTACTAGCTTACTAAGGTTATTTTAAAGTAATAAGTTATAGTAGAAGACGCTTAAATCAAATAGTCTACTTCTTATTAGGAATTTTAATAGTTATCTAGCTTTATTAAGCTTAAACTAATTATAACGCTTTAAGTCCCTATAAAGACGATTCTAATAAAGCAGAGGGCTAAAGCTAAGGAACCCTCTATAGCCTAGACTACTAGCTTATTTATTAGCTCTCTTATAGAGAACTTTAGGACCCTAAATATTAATAGGGCTAATTATAAGATAGATATCTTAACCCTTATTAAGAGAGTTACTAGCTAAGGAGATAATACTTTTAATCTAAATACTATAAAAGCT